>KK502401.1:1979539-2009742 GCA_000688735.1 Glossina austeni
AAAAAAAAAAAAAATAAACACAAAAAGAACAACAATAATGACATGAAGGCAAACTGAATTAGTTTTCTTATAACTAAATAAATAAAAAAAGATTTATTTAATGTTCTTACAATAATGTAGAAACTCGAAGTAAATATTCATTAAAAGGTAAGGCTTTTATCTTTGTAATGTTTAATGGTCAATAGAATATATATACAAACTTGTATATATAGATAAATAAATACATTAAGTAACACATTGGAAACGTGTATGCAATTTAGTGTGTGGATCGAAAAAATATCCTTTACAGAATACTTAAGCATTCAATATTAATAAAATGAGCAGAAAAATATCGATAATTTAAAACTGACAGCTAAAAGGATGGACGGACGACTAGGGCGATACACGATAAGCGGACAATATGAGAGGCGAACAATCAACTAAAGAAGAGAGAATGAATGATGGAAGAATGGACGGAATGGAAGATGGTAAGGATTAAAGTTGAAACGGATCGAAAGTTGAAATAGATCGATAGATGACTAGCTTAAGTGATGGTTGGTGGTTGCTATAGGCTTCATTTTAGTTGATTGTACCAATAATTTAAAATTATCTGAGTTTTTTTTTTTTTTTTTTTCTGCGGTTAACTTTAATAGGAGAGAACGGACGCAGGTTTTCGGTTTTTGTTTTTTTTTTCACTACGGGATATTTATGTTCGTGTGTGCTTAGTGCTCTGTGTGCTGTTAATTAATTATAATAGATTAATTTAAACGATGGCATTTTCACAAATACGTTTACGTACATAAATACCGTACTTCTTGTCCTTTACACGACAACGTACACGATATCACATCAGACTCTATCAGTTGGTACGAGTGAAATTTACATTGTTAGTGCGTACTGCTTGTTATTCCTGATTCGAAAATCTTCTTAAATTTTTTCTTCAGTATCAGTAAAATCGATAATTGTAAGTTGACCACAATGCATGCATATGTGCATGCATATGTGCATATGTGCATACGGTACATGATGTATTCAAATCTCGAAATATTAGATGGTGTACCTGTTTACGTATAGTTGCACACATAGCAACTACATTGCTCTTTACTGCAGCAATGCAAGTAGATGGGAAATATTTCATTTTGCTGCACGCATTGGCCCTTTGACAGGCCAATCAATTGTGTTTCTGTGTATGTAACGCAAGTTATGTTTTCAAGAGCCATATGATTTTGAAATGGTTCGTCGATACCGATACCGATACCGATACCGATTCTTAATTATTGCATTAATTAATTATAAATATTCTGATTTTACGAAAATTTTCAATTAAAATTGTCTTTTGCTCGAAAGAAAAACGAAAGAAAAAATGAAGAAAAATGCAGTTTTCGAAGAAATTTTTCACTTTATTAATGTCTTTGTGAACGACATCTAATCATGTGGTCAGCCTTTTAAACTATACGACAGTGTAATGCAAGCTATCTGTTCTATACGATGCAAACGCATTCATTCTTTTCGGAGCTTTAGTTAGTTCAGTGGCAGCAATGAACGATATGAACGAATATGAATGTGCCTGCATTGTGCTAAGCACTTTATTGTTTCGCAACTCATTGCAGATGATTGTGTTTTGCAAGTTTAAAGAAAACATATTGGTTTCCTTTCGACATACGAAGACTTGGACATAACGAAAATTCATGGAACGAGACAGCTTTCGATGCGTGGTAATAGATTCCTTCCGTCCTTTCGTAAAATTCAATTCGGCTTAAAATCGAAAAATGCACGATCACTATTTACAGTCCTTTGCCTCTTAACAGGTAACAGGGCAGGTAGCTTACGGTGGAAATTTTCTTGTCTCGAGGTGCAACAATCGTCGGCAAATTAATTAACTTTCGGGAGATGCTGATTTGCTAAATATAACTTCACCGATCTGAAGCAATGCTAATCATCAGCAGGAGCCAGGTATGAAAAAAGAGCGCTGCAATCGGGAGATGTTCCCCAACCCAACCCCACTGAAAGATCACTTTTTTGCGTTAGTCTTGCTGGAGACGGACGGGCGTTCTGAAGAGTAAAATGCTTTGCATGAAATCTTGCAAATCACTTTCCACCTCTTTGAAAGTTTACCGCGTTTTCACTCCAAGTCCATGTAACTCACGTCAGTGACATACATCTCTCTCAATGTCCAAGTTTTTTTTTTTTTTCTTCTTTGTGAGGAAACAAGAGGGAAGTGAGCGTAACCTAGTAGTTGGGTACTCAATCGGTAAGTGTTATGTCCTTACCGACTGAGCGCTCGCTCACTATAACTACGACCAAAGTAAGCCCTACCTCATTGAGATTTGAACCCGCGAAGATAGCCTTTGGGAAAAATTGAACGAAAGAGTTAATCGTATATATGTGTATAAAAATATTCATTTCAAATTTCATATTTTCTTCTTTTAGCTGCACTCGTTACCATATTTCTGACATGAGAATATAAACGTGACGTGTAGTGCATAGAAACAGTTATTTTTACAGATTCAAACACAAGACATTTGAAGACACGATAAGTCATTGAACGAAGGCAAGCGTTAAAGGGAAGGAGTGCTGTCTAGTGAATCCAGCTCATGACCTAACCAAATCCAGTTTATTACTGCCTGCGACTGGCTTTTCCAATATAAGGTCGAGTGTTATCATCAATCAATAGATACCAACTTTTCATGACTGTTTTTGCTCAAAATTATCGATTTTCTTGCACCAGTTGCGTTGGTTTGGAGTAACTAACTTGACTTAATGACTTCAATGATATGCGACCTTATCATCGACGCCACGGAATTAAATTGGAAGAGGTTGTTTTTATACGGCGAAGTCACAATTTGACAATTGCTCGCAGCAATCTCTTAGAAAAACCAATAACGAGCTGACTGCATGCGTAGCTCTTTTCTTCTTCCTTTTCTTTTGGTATATTTTGGTATTTCTTCAAGTCAAGTCTGTGGTCGATGTCTTCTATAGTATAAAAGCCATGCGTGAATTCGTGAATCTGATTACGATATTTAGATTTCGATTTACTTATTTATTTATATAGAAAGCTATATATAGGTGACCAACTAATTTTAAGATACGAAAGAAGGAAAATTTTTTTGGTTTTTTTTGGTTTTGGGGGTTAGATTCTATTCTTGAGAAGGTATGCAGACAAATCAGAAGACCTATCGTATACACATATAAGCTACTCTTCCCTATATAGGAAGTGCATAGGATAAAAGGCTATGAACTGCATTGCTGTCGCCACTGAGTGCACTTGTAACCAGTAAAGGTTGCTCTTGCTTGATTTGAAAGTTTAAGAGGACGGAACAAGCATTGCTTTGACTGTGTTCTTCGATTCGGATGCGAAAATTAAATAATAAACGTCAGTCCCAAATTTGTGCCAAAGAACCCGAAACGTGTAAAATGGGTAAAGTTTAATTAAACGACTCTGGCGAGTTACACGTGCCCCACATTATTGTCAATTGCGCTTAAGAAGATCGAAGAGTTTATCTCTCCGGTCAGCAGGTTAAACATTAAAAAATCTAGGCTTTTCTAACGAGGGTAACTCAATGAATCTGAGTGTCTGTCCATAAGGGGCCAAGGAGCGCATAAGATCGCAGCCTTGTTTTTGTTTTTAATTAATAATTGAGCGACCAAACTACTGAAGCACGCTCAAGAACGTATCCAACCAGACGCAAGAATCATTTTTCCTTACATAACGGTCATCGAATTCCTTCGATTTCCGCTTAATGAAATCCAGCAAACTTTTCGCTTTATTTACTCCTAAGTTCCATGGGTAGACTGAGAAAAATCGCTTACGACTTCTTCCAGTTGAACCTTAGCAATACGGTAAGCCGTGCAGATCTTCCTTTCAAAATTCAATTCCTTACAAAAATTCCTTACAAAAATTATATACATACATGTATACTAACACGTAAACTGTATTATGTACGTACACAAATTTTAAGTACATTTATTTTATGGGTCATCGTCAGGCATTTTTCCAAATTTTACAAAAGAAACGTCTACAGAAACAAAACAAAAAAAAAAAGCATTGCGTCTCGTCATTAGTGGCAAATTTCATGCGGGCTTATGTGAATCGGAAATATTGCATGAGATGATAATGTGTGTTAGCCTCAAAGACTATTTTGATATTTGTTTATACATTACTTTTAAAGTGAGAAACGTGAGCGGAAAAATGTGGAAAAAGTAAAAGAAAAAAGTATAAATAATTGAGTTCAAATTGAATTTCAAAACCTTATTTCGCATTTATATGCAGCGATAAATGACTGTATTGCCAAAGTGTAGGAAATGCTGAACGAATTTCAATAATTTCATAATCTCTACGTCAAGTAAATCAAAGACAAAATTATGTCAACAGCGTAAGAGTGTTTTAGCTAATTTAGTTAAGAGGTTGGAAAAAACAAATTATTTTCACTACTCATATGTCGATGGTATTAAATTTTTTACTTTTTTATTCATATATATATATATATATATATATATGCGTTAAAAATATAAAAATTAAATGTTTATGAAATAATTAATTTATTTATTATTTATTAGTTTTTATTTTCTCATATCTTAGCATAGTGGCAGTCCTACACAATGTGTTATATGGGTATGGGTAAATTTGATTCTGTCTTTGATTTGATTATGCGTTAGCGAACGAAAATAGACGAAATAGGATAATGCAGTAAACCTTTTAAATAATTATTTTTCGTTTCATTTTTTTTTTTTATTTTTTTTTTTTGCAATGACCAAGCACTGCATGAATTTTGCCTATACGTACGACGGTCGGAAAGAAAAGGAGAAAGAAAAACAAGTAGGGAGCGGCGGCAAGCTAGAGGGTGCGCCCCCAATCTGTATGTTTTACACCTTCACCGACTGACTAAGCACTCATTGCACAACTACAAACAAGCAGAGTCAACAGGTACTGTGATCTGAGCCGACCCTTATTTCTGGAAAATGCAGCCACATTCTACAAATAGAAGCATTTCAAGCAACATCACTGCTTACGAAAGCGAAGTCATTCAAAAAAAAAAAAACAAAAAGAAAAAGAAAAAGTCCAGCCCATCATTTTACCGGAATTATGAATGCATTGTATGCTCTATCCAAACGAAAGATATATGAGGTCAAAACGAGAGATGGCCGTGACTCCTCACAATGGAAAATATTATAGACGAAAGTTTATTCCTTCATGAAGATGGAAAATTTTATTTGAAACTAAAAAAACAACCGAAATTACTTTTTTGCCAATCTCGTAGTTTTCAATATTTTCAAATTTTAAATACATTATCGATTGCATTATTTTATGCATTAAACGTTGGAAGGCAGACGTATTTTGGTTAGCTGATAAACGCAACATATATGCAATTTGCTAATAGGTCGACTTTTTTGTTTTTTATGTGCACTTTGCTGACCTTAAGAGATGTAAAGTAAGTTAAAAAACAAAATAATACAATTAAATATTATTTATAGAGGCAGTTAAAATAATTATTCGATCAATTACGTGTATGTAGGTGTGCATGTATGAATTTTGTGCCTACATTAGCACAATAAAGTTCATTACGGTTCATTTAAATGAATTTATTACACTTTGTGTACATAACGTAAACGTATGCATACAATACGCAGTACACACACACACATGTATATATATATATATATATATATATATATATATAGATATATATATAGGAATATAGTTATATAGTTAATTTATTGTAAATTTCTGTTTTTGTTGTTAAAATGTCATCATCGCATATCGATGTCTCATGAATTTCATATTAATTCGATTTATATTTTATTCATATTTATTTACTTTACAGAGACATAGGCATATATGCCGCCTCTCACTCTTCAATTTGTTTCACGCAATCGTGTGAACACATTTTGGAGGTTTCTCAATAAATTTTTATGTCAGTTATTTGCAATCACGTACAAATACAAATTTTTTTTTTTTTTTTTTTTTTTTTTTTTTTTTTTTTTTTTTTTTTTTTTTTTTTTTTTTTTTTTTTTTTTTTTTTTTGTGTGCACGCTCTTACACTTATGATATTTTTAGTCAATTGATAATGTCAGAGGTGTTAAACGACCATTGTGTCGATTTGTACGTTCGCTCATTCGTTCCGTACATGTGGTTGCACTCTTTTTAACATAAATTTTAAAAAACTTTCAATTCAATTAAGCGTAAATTAAATGAAAATTTAAAAAAAAAAAAATAAAAAATAAAAACATTCTTTGTTACCTATATTTGCTGTTAGAAATAAAAAATACAAAATTCTTTTTTAATTGCGTTTTTCAAATCAAGTAGAAATTCCATAGAAATAAAGAGAAATGTTCAACTTGAATACATGGATCGATTTAAAATATTGCGCGACAATTGATCAATATATATATATATATATATCACAGTAGGAGTACATTTAAAAATTTGAGGCAATTGACGAACTGATCGCCGCAAAGTCAAGCACTGGCAATTACTCACCTTGGAAGAGAGATCGCGCAAACTTGCCAGGTTACGCTAATGCAATGCAATCTAAATAAAAATCTTGAATACTCACCAACGCTGGTGAATTTGTAACAAATACAAAAATCTGATCCAATTTAGAACAAAACCTCATCTCTATGAAAATCTATTTCATTTCAGTTTTTATTTATTTATTTACTGATGTGCTCAAAACATGTCCCTGCTGACATTGTAGACGACTTTAGTCTAACTTAGTAACGAATCTTCGACAGATTGCGAATTATTTAATTGTTGGAGTTCTCTACTAAATTTAATCTGCTGGCCGTAAAGTGAAAGTAAAATTGCTCTCTAAGCTCTCCACTAAAAGCTGTAAATTGTACATTATTTTCATGTAAAGAGTGCGGTGGGACCCAAAGATTTTATCAATTTTCATTCGTTCGTTCGTCATAGAAGGCTACAAAATCGATTTTGTTGTCTCGTAAGGACTTAATTTTCATAAGAACCCTTATGTAGCATGTAGTCCATATAATAGACTTAACTGATCGAAATTTCATTCCGGTTAATATTTATGTTAAATCGCTACTATGGACCAACTTTCCAACTTTCATCATCAAATATTAACAAAAAAAAAAAAAGAAAAAAATTCCTCCCAAAGAGCTTACTTTGAAAGGATCTAAAATATAAACTCCTGGGGCTTAAATTTGATTCAATCCTCTTTTATATCACTACGTTGCTAATATGGACGAATTTTCCTCATAAAATATTAAAAATTGCGACACGAAGGTCCATTTCTCCGTTAGGACTCTTATATGGGGATGACGTCCAAAAGATAGACTTACACGATCCAAGTACGATATAATTCAATTTTATATCGAATAACTATTTTTATGAACCAATTTTCACTATGAAATATCAAAAATTACACATACGTGTCATATAAAGGTTAAGTTTCATTAGAATCTTAGAATGTGGTGTGAAATCCACAAAATCCCCACGAACATGATCCAAAGTCGTTAAGGTTAATGTACAGTCGGGGCAAGAACACTTGCACATCAGACATCAGATGGTCAGGCAAGCTTCGACCGATTCTATCTTAAGTGCTTCTAGATGTTATCCATGCAAAAAGTTTGTAAACTCTGTCTCACTAGTGATGTCGACTGCAATAAAATGTTGAGATACGATGCTGAGATACGATTGAAATCGTCGGTGTTAGAATTAAATAATTAAAAAGCATTCAGTCTTTACACATAATATTTTCGATGAGGGCGACATGAAACTAGAAAATCATTTGTTTTGTTAGCAAACACGCACCGACACACGCACATGTAAAGTAAATAGATTCCTGATCAGTAAAGGACTCTACGGTGATTGTTTTTGTCCACTCATTATATCTCAGGCTGATATTTTTAGCTTTTATTTGCGGAGATAGAAGAGCAGAGCGTCCATTAGCTCTTCCCCATACTAAGCTCTTGGAAATACTCTATACTCTATACTCTATACTCTTAGAAAGGTTCGAGATTTATTCGGTCAGAACTAAGGTAGAAAGATTAAGCTATAGTTTAGCTTAATGCCTGCAAATCGAGTTTGATAGGGGACGTGAACAACGCGTGAATTGAATTAGCCATCGATTAAAAGTTTGACTGGAATATATGTCGGGATCGTTTTGAAATAAGAAATGAACGAAACTGGTCCCGATCGGCTAATCGATGCGTTGCACAGTTCACAGGTATTCACAGGTATTAATTGTTCGCGGTTCGATTGAATGCGAGGTTGTCGAAATCGAAGAGTGCGAAGAGTCTTGATAGCAATAACTTTTAAAACAGATTTTCGATAAGCGCTTTGCTGCCTATTCACTCGTTTGATCTTTGATTTGTCCTAAAAACTAATCATAATTTTTTTTTCTTCACCTTTTTTTTTTTTTTAATTAAATATTAATGTTTTGAGAAATTTTTTCTTTTCAGATGTTTCGTGATAATTAAAGCAATCACCGGTAAGTGTTAAGATTTATCGTAAATGTTTTTCTTTTTTTACCTTGAACTTAACATATGCGTCTTGCTTTCGTTTACGGTCGCAGGCTATAAGACAAACTTTTTTTCTTTTGTTATGTTTTTTTTTTTTTTTTATAAATTAGGTCAACAATTTTTTATGGTTGCAACTTCTTTTTATCATAGTTACCGACACGACACGCTGAAGGTATTGAAGAATAAAGGGGGGGTTTGCTTGTAAGCGTAAATTGCATTTCTTCCTTTGTTTTTTGTTTTTTCAATTTTATTACTTTATTGTAGAGTCGTGACTCTATTTGTTTTGATGGGCATTGGTGTTGTAAATGGTTTTCAAATAAACTTGAAAAAAAATATTGTACATTTTTCACACATGCATTTCTTTCTTTAACCTCTTTTGTTTTATTTTAGGCGATATAAAGTCTGATTTTGTGTGAAGTGTGCGGATATAATCATTTTATGAAAACGTTTACCACTCCCGAAAGAAGACCTGAGAAGCCGCATACAGTGGATATATTTTTGATTCAAAATCAATTTTGAATCGATCTAGGCATGCCCATCTGTCCGTTCATTCGTGTGCGTAATGTGTGCAATTTTTGTGTTCGCAGAAACACGAGAACTTTGTGCATTCACTATGGTATTGAGACGTCTCGAATCGGTTATGCGACCAGCCTTCGGTAGAAAGTCAAATGAGAATAGCTCTGTTTTCAAAATCAAGAGAAGGAATTGGATTTTTCAGAGTGTCAGGGTAGAAAAATTTGAGAAAATCGGTGGCAACGCTCTTCCAATATTGTGAAGTGTCGAAGTGTTGTTCTTTTTGTTTTTCTTACAATTTTTTTTTTTTTTTTTTTTTTTTTTTTTTGCTAAGACAAATGTGGTGGGCATGAAAGATTCGGTCACAATCGATTGAAATTTTCTTAGTTGTTTTTCTATAAAATTAGTTATGCTCTATGAGTATTACGTGTATTTTTGTCGTTTTGCAGCTACAGGAGCATCTGATATTTATGGTTTAAGTTTACCTTTGAGTTTAATGTGTTACAGTTTTAAAATATTTATGTAATAAACGTGACTTTCATTCGATGATATCTGTTGTGTTACAAAGTATGGGTTAGATAAATATTTCATTAAAATTTAAAAGAATTAAGCGATTCAACATTAATGTTATAAATCCAATAATACAACAATTCGTCCATCAAGTTTACTGTCGTGACTCTACTTGTCTCGATAAACGAGATGAAAAACGATGGATTTGAATAAATAAAAATTGCAACGATATCGGGGAAAAAAATTCGAAAATTTTTAAAAAATTTCTTCTACCCATCTATCAAAAGAATTTCAATATCATTGAATTTTAAGAAGGGTCTTAAGTACATCAATCCAAAATGATTGAATATGTGTACAGCAAGTTACGGATATTTGTACAGGGAAACGCTACGTATGAGGAAAATATTTGAAATTGATTTTTAACTCATTATAAAATAATTCGTTTCTATTCCCGAATCAATTAGATGCGTAGAAATATGTTTGCATCCACCTCCTTGTACGGGATGACAGAATTTTTGCCCGTCCGTTCGTAACAATCGATTCTCTCGAAGAGAGAAAAGTATATAAAGCATTTTTGAACAAGTTACCTGATTGCCATGTCTACCTGACATGATCCACGTGAAACTGGATGCATGCAGATAACCACAAACAAAATTTGAAAATGATTTTTACCCACCCATAAAGGATAACCGACGCATGTTTAAATTAACTGCAAAATTGATACTGATCGGCTAACTGCCACGCCTATAGCTATATATAATGTCCATCGATTATCTTGAAAAGGGACAAAGGATTTATGATGAATCTCATATAGAAAAGAAAAAAAAAAAAGTTCTTTCATCAAGATAATGCACCGACCATAAGGGCAAAGCTGGCTTGGATCACATTTCCAATCCATTCCAAATCTACCGTATTTTAGCCGAGGTTTAACCTCCAGCGAATATTATCTTTTCGCTCAAGAACTTGAACAATGCACCGACCATAAAGGCAAAACTGGCTTGGATCACATTTCCAATCCATTCCAAATCTACCGTATTTTAGCCGAGGTTTAACCTCCAGCGAATATTATCTTTTCGCTCAATAACTGAAAAGAGTGTTGGTCGGAAATAGATATAGCTTCAGGGAGAATACGATCGGCCAAACGAAGCGTATTTTGAAGGGATGAAGGGAATCGTTCTATAAGAAAGTCATAGAAGTGTTGAAGAAGCGTTGGAAGGAATGTGTGCATTACTCTTGAAGAAGATTACGTGATAATGAATCAAGTGGAATTTTGTCTAAAACTTGTTTTATTGGTGACCTTCCGAACGTTCGTTGCATGATGTCTTAATTCGTTTATCGTTTTGTAAAGAAGGCGCGGTAAACAAGTTTCGTAATGAAAATGCGAAAAATAACTTGAACCCTTTTTTTTTTTATTTAGCAAGTGTGGGCCAGCCGAAATTCTTTGGAGCCGGCATGGTTTTCTAATAAACTTTTATAGCTCATGTAAATATATTTCGAGTAAGTTTGCGATACTCAATCGATTTATGCGCAATTATTATTGTTTCGTATTAAGATTATGTGCAGGTGTCGAGGGACCCTCGCAACTTCTGCATCATCTTTCAGACTTCAAAGATAGCCGAATCAAGAGTATCAAGAGATTCCTTTTTCGCAAAATTCGGGTCGTGAGGGTAGGGTGCCAGTTGAATTGAATTTTACATTGCTCACCATGTTAATGGTCATAGAAGATAAATTTACTTTTAAATTTAATGCTGTTTTTTTTTTTCATTAAAAATTCTATAAAAAATTGTTTCATTCGAACTGATTTTACAGCATTTTTGTCTTCATATTTTTTGCTTTCATCAAAAAAAATTTGTGGAAACATTTTTTTATTTTTTTTATGTAAATAAATTACCTTTCATTAGTTGTTGTTCTTTTGTTATGTGATTGTTGTTGTTGTTTTGTTATTTTTTAAATTATTCAATATACAGAAAATACTCAGCATAAGATGCATAGTTTCATACACTTTTGTTTTGTTGTTTTTTATTTATTTAAAAAAAAAAGATAAACATTTTTGTTTTTTTTTTTTTTTTTTAATTTTAACATATTTTCATGTACATTTTTTGGTTTTATCTCATTTTTTAATTATATTAATAACACGTTTATCCTCTTGTAGTCTCTGCGGTTTTTTAATACATTATAAAATATAATGAAAAACAACACTCGCAACTTTTCTCCATAGCCTTTGTAATACCAAACAAACAACACATGTACTCGTACATAAGGTTACAAATTTACACATATCTATAAACTTTTATATATATGCCTTTTTTTTGTTTTTTTTTTTTTAAATATATATATATATGTGTATGCGTTTATATTACTTATTACTTTATGTATTGTACACACATAATTCCACCGTAAAGTGTCATAAAATTACGGGAGAAAAGTAGGAAAAAAAAAAAAACACAAAATGATAATAAAATAAAAACACAAACAAATACTACAACAGCTTTTTTAATATTAACGGTCATTATAGTTGGTCTCGCATGCATTTTATAATAACATATGAGATTTTCTTGTCTATACAACATAGAGTACACAAACAGGTAATCAGGAGCATGTTATGTGCATAAATCCACTAAACGAATATAAATAAACGATGCGAAAATATGCGAACCCATTTCTATATTGTGTATGATCGGCCGCATATTGGCATTAGATATGCGAAAATAATCAATTGTTTTTCTAGATTCAGATGTAATTCTACTTTTGAAATATGGGATCTCCTTACTTCGCTACATACAGAGTGCTTGCCATAAAGATTCACTGGTTTCATACACTGCACCACATTTGTGCTACAAGTGTATATTAAATATGTGTGGATGCGTGCAACATTCGCAGAGACTTGGGATAGACTCATTTTTTTTTTGTACCGATCTAAGCTTGTCTGTCCGTCTGTCCTTCTTGTGTTCAATGTATAGATCGCAAGTTTGGAGATATTTTGATAAAATTTTTTGGCACGCTATTGAAAATGGTTCGGATTGGAACACTTCTTGGTCCCTATGTGAGAAAAAGTGTGTTAAATAAAGTGGTACGGGGAGTTTAACGGTGGGCCTATAACGGTGAGACTATAGTGTTTGCACTTGTTATGCATCTATTACAGTTGCACTCGTTACTTTAGATAGAATAAAAATATTATGGCAAATATTAATACATTGTACCCTTATGTCGACTTTATGTCGACAATGCATTTCTTACATCAATTCCTATGTCGCCCTAGAGTCGACATTATGCCATTAATGGTCTATGGGCGATATTGTGAGAATTGAAATGAAAATTTTATTTAGTTCACTTGGGTCTTAGCGCTTCCGCTTAACGCTTAATAACTGCGTCTATTTCTTTTCAAAAATTTCACTTGAGAGACGCGTTGAGAATTATTACATTCGACTTGTTTGCGCGAATGTTTGCACGAATTGCTTATGGAATCGTGTATTTGTCGAACAAGGATCCAAAATCAGAAGCGCCGAAAAGATTTCGTAGCGCTTGTTGATTCAAGATCTTCGTTAGCAGTGTATTTTTTTTACCTTTCGCTTACCCACTAATAGCAAAATCGATTGTAATTTTTCCCATAACCGTGTGACTTCATAATTGTGACAATTATGTTCATAAATTTAAATGGTATCAATATTTAGTATAAGAATGGAATAAATTAAATTTTCATTTGCTTTTTTAATGAAGGTTTAGCAACCAAATCTGCTCCATTGTCTGAGCTATTGTTTCTCTTATCAGCTGCCAGTGTACAATGAAGACAAAGAAAATTAGCTCACGAATTTGCCTAACTTACACAAATATAATTATAGATTATGAGAGTCAGTGGTTCCAACACTTATTTAACCACTGACTGCAAAATAAAGGAATTTTCTGCAATGATCTGAATGTTGCGCAACATTATGATGAAAATAACGCTTGTTACGGGCCTACACCATATGCTGCATTGAAATTCTGCATAAATTAAATTTAGTTTATTCCGTTATATTTTTACTTAAAATTTCGAATAATATTTAAATTCTTTCTTTGCCTAGACGTGCGCTTAAAGATCCTTCAGAAACCCTGATTAATGTTTAAAGGTTAAATTGAGATAAAAGTGCAAGAATATTAGGTCACTCCATACATAATGCGGTCCCTTAAACATATGTTTATTTATCTCAGTTTATATTAAAAATCTATTTCCAATTCAAAGCACTTTTTGTAAAAATCATTCACCCACAAATAGTGCCTGCAAAGCTTGTGCTTCTCATCAAAATATTTACAGAAAAAAAGGAATGTAAAGCGGATAAGGGCGGATAACCGAGCAAAAAATGATTCAAGATGCGGGCACAGATTATAGGTCCCCTAATAAAGGCGTGATAGCTCTCTCTCCAACACTGACTTAAGCAGTCCACAGTAAGATTTCCTTCGTGTTGCTTGCTAAGCAAACTAAGCCGTAAGCCGTTCAAACGTGAAATTTTCCTTCGCATAGATTGTCGCTCTTCTTCTTTATTCATTACACCGCTTGCGGTAGGTATATGGTGTGTTAAGTTTGCGGAGATGTACTGAATGTGATATCCAAAAAGGACTTGAGATAAATCTGCGTTTCAATATATCGGCCGATTCAGAATCATATTCTATATTGATATTTAGCTCGACTTCCTCGGTTTTTCTAAAATCTATTCATCTATTGTTATGTTCACACATAGATCAGAATTTTTGAGATATTATGGCGACTTGTTTTGAAACACTTTTGTGTTTTGAATCAAGACGGATCCTTAAATGGTTTGAACATGAAGGCTCGCCACAAAAAGCTTTAAGACTATTCTATGAGAAAAATATTGCATTTTTCGAATATTCCCGACCGATATCGCTGAGGTGAGGCGAAAAATTACGTTCGATTAGTTAAATTTTCTTAACGCTTCTCCATGTAATCGTTGCCAGGTGAGATAACCCTTCATAAAGAATTTAGTTTTTAATATATTACAGTATTTTAACATAAAAGTTAAATGCAACAAAATGCGGTTAATTTTTATATTTAGCGGAAAGGTTCCCAACCAAAAGCATATAATGGAGAGTAAAAATGAAATTTTTTTTTTCTCCATTGCCCGTTCATGCCTGGCATTGGTTTCTATTTTTGGCCCGTTAACACAGTTTTCTGATTTTAAAGACAACCTAAACTTAGGCCCCTGAACTTGTGCTCTCCCTTCAATTCACGTAATTGATTGATTTCATCGGCATTTAGTTTTTATTTTTAACAAGTTGAAATGAAACACCAACCTAACCTAACATTAGCTAACCTAGCATCAGCTAACCTAACGGTTTCTTAAAGAAAAATCTACAAAATCTTATATCGAACGGGATGGATTATGAAAAAAAACGATGGGAAAAGTGAAGAATTTATTCGTAAAAACTGTATGCGAAGATCTCGATACGCTCGTAAAAAGAAGAAGCAATGTAATCTATGAAGTCTTATACCGCATTAGCGACCGTGCGGACGTTAACGCCAAACTATATTTGTTTTTGAATTTAAGGTGCTTTGAAAGCGTTTTGATGCACATTGCGGCGACTTTTATTTCAAGTCGTTGAAAAAAGAGGGAAAAAAGCCACATTGCTTTTGAAATGACCTAATATTTAAATAAAACCGACAAAAGTCAACATTTTAAACCACAAGTCGTACGCAGACATTTTAATTGAAAAGAATAAAACAAAAAAGCATAAATTTGCATTTAAATTGTTTTAATTAAATTACGCATTTTTATTATAAGATTACTTTAGTATTATACTCTAAAATTAACAACAACAAAAAAAAAAAAAAACAAAAAAATCTTTTTTGGTGAATAAATCTATAAAAAAGTACATAAATTTACTGAAGCATAAAAACCATAATAAAGCTTTTATAAAATCAGAGGACATTGCCATTAAACGAGCGATAAGAGGGGAAACATACAAAAGGAAAAATATATATATATATATTTTTTATTTATTTATTTTTTTTTTTTTTTTTTTTTTTTTTTTTTAATGTGACAATCACTTAAATTTATGTTATTAGAATCAACAAACACGATATATAAGCCACGGTAACTAACAATATGTGATATTTTCTATATATGCGAACAAAAGCTATCGTTGTGTGTGGCTCGTGTATGCCAAAAAAATGGAGCATAACACAAAGGAAATGTCAGCCGTTTCTGTATTCTGTATTATGATAAACTAAAATGAAATATACGAGTATCACTGATTGTTTTCTTTTTTGTTTTCTGTTTTCTCTGTCAAAATCATACACTTGTCGCAACGATACATAATATTTGACATTACATATAATTAGTTACGTACCTATTAGAGTGAGTTTGACTGTTCACTTCAAGCAGTTGTGATAAATTAGATTTTCATTTGTTTCTCAGCATTTGCGTGTTGTTTATTTGAATCAATTTTATTTTATTTTTTTTTTAAATCGTTTTTTGCTTTAAACCGTGGTTGGATTCTGGAAATATATGTATATATATAGAAAAGAAAGAAAAAAAATTAAAATGTGTAAAAATTCATAATAAGTTCATAAATTCGACTAGAACAACATCGTTTGATAGCCATCACGTTCTTATGATGTCTATCAAATGGTACATATGAGCCATTTATTTTCAAAGTGAAGCAAGTCCATTTTCCAAAAAAAAAAATAATATATATATATAACAATAATTATACATAAAACTTAACATCATCTTTTTATCATTCGACTGTTTATTGTCAAAGAAAGAAAAGCCAAATTCCTTAAAATGTTGTTAAATGGGAGTCTTAGTTATTAAGGCTATTGTAAATATATTTATTTTGAGAGTTGGCGACATTCACTCAAGACAAAGATTTGATTATAAATTAGTTCGGAAAAATATAATGCATTCTCGTTTGATTCATAAAAGCCACTACCTTACCTTAAGCTAATTGCATATTATATGCGTTATAGAGAAGAGTGAAGATAAATTCCAACTTAACCCGCAAAGACATGCACCATCTCTCCTAACGTCCTAGCAGAACCCTTCAATAAACGATCAAAATATTTCATTAATTGTGAAAGTGAGGCAAGTGCGTTTAGATGTAATAAAACCCTTCTTTTACCATTACACAATAAACTTGCAATCTTGGCTAATAGCGAAAAGTGCAAAAAATTAGTCTATTAATGCTTATCGTATATTGAAAGGCAAGCCCTTACACTTCTCCCACACTAGAAAAACTAGACTTGCCACACTTTCAAAATAAACGGTTTGCCCATTAGTTTTGTCAAATGTCTCTAATCCACAACAAAATGTTTCGGAGAGTTTATAATGAAATGTGTTTCTCCACCCTCTGCCCATTCGGAAGAATGATTGCATTTAAATCACTTTTAAAATGGATATGATGAGTAATGTGATGCGGTCGCCTAGACAAATTTTCATTAGTTTCGCGGACGGACACTTCATAGCTCTGATAAAGTATCTTCATCTTCATTTGAGTGATGTGTGGAACGCCATTGATTTAGTCATGTCTTAACTATTCTTCGGTTAATCTTTTTCTGTTTTCCTTTTTACGACCAGTCAACCAGGGGATGTTCCCTGAACGTCCGGGAACGCTGCTAATCGGCAATAGATTAGGAAGGGCGAGAGGGAGTAGTGTTTATAATTATTCCTCTTGCAAATGGAGACCACTGCTTATGGGTAATTCCAAGGTCAGGCAATATGGTGAAAGAGAGGCAAGTCGAGGCAGTGTGTTGTGCGGTATACACGTAATTTTTCTCTCTATATTAATTGAGATCAAGGATGGAGTTCTCAACTATTATCTAATAAGTTAATCTCAGGCTCTTTCAAATGTACATAAATAAATTTGTCAAGAGTCAAGAGAGTTGAATTGTAACATTTGGGCACTAAAATAAATACAAAGTAAATAATTCGTAAATACATCTCCTAGGAAGTGTAAATAACACGTACGATAACCTAAAGATCCCAATTCAGTGATACGAACTTCTTTTCAAAAAGAGTTCAATAGAAAGGCAACCACGCAAAAGGCCAGTTTATGTTGCAATATTAATAACTTACTCCATCTTTTAACGCTACGTCTTCTGATGCTTTTTCGGAAGTTAGCAAAACCCTGTTATAGGAGCAAGATTGTCATTACAGAGTTTCGCTCTCCATTGTGCTTCCAAATGCTTAATTTGAGAGGAAATGACAAAAACGCTGCCCAGCAAACACAATCACAAATCCCATGACAGATGCCAGTATGCGGCTGCATACAATGTTACATAATCATATTATTAGAGAAATTTTTTGTAAACATATAGACAATTAAAAGTCAATCAAATGTTTTGACGTTAAAAGTAAAAAAAAAAAAAAAAAAAAAAAAATTCAGAAAGTGGAGTTAATCGATTTGGCAAGAGAAGCATACATGTATATATATATATATATATATATATATATATAATAACATGTAATATATATACATACATATACAGGTATATATATATATATATATATGTATGTATATATATATGGTTAGGTCTTCAATGAGCAATTCTAGGCTTTTCGAACGACACGACAAAGTTCTTTTCAGTAACGTGTGATGGAAAATAACAATAAATAACGGATTACATCAATACTTACTTACTATGTAGTCAAAAACAAAAACATTCGTTTTCTGAATAAAATAAAACAAAAAAATGTTTTAAAGTTCAACAGCAGACATTTGGATAAATTTTGTGTTTTTTTTTTCGAGATTTTCGTTTTTCCTCTTCGTTTGCCTTCAATTATTCAAAACACATTATCTTACTTTCGATTGTTGAACAAATTGACTTTTGTTCTTTAAAATGTTTTAACAAATTTAATTATTATTATTATTTAGTTTATTATAATAATAATGATCGTGATGACGATGATGATGATGATGATGACGATGATGTTATTATTTGACTTTTATACATAATATATTTTTATTATTATTAAGGAAAAGTGCAACATAAGGCTTTAAGCAATGGGATGTCAAAAGTTGATAGACAGAGAGCAGAAAACATACCAAAGCATTAAAATATTTAGTTTCTTTATTTATTTATTTATTTATTTTCTTTCTTTATTTTTTTTTTTTTTGTCGTTTTGCATTTTAGAAAAATCTTTTATTCCTTGATTGGATACAAGTTTTATTAGAAAATTGTTTGTCTCTGTATATGTATATGTATATGTATATGTATATGTAATATGTAATATATTTGTATAATATTTGTTTATACATATATGTAATACATATATATAATAAACGTATCGATATTCTTTAGTAAAGTGCTTAAAACAGGTGCGGATGACACTTGACTGAATATTGTGAGCATTGTTAGGACAAGCCAGTGAATATATTGTCAATATAATAAACAAGTAAACAATTTTGTGTATTGTGAAATTTATTACATTGCTTATCATATACTTTATAGATGGCGTAGCGGAATGGTTAGCTGTTTTCAAATCGTTCCGTCACACATATATGTGAGGTTAACAGAAGATATCGAATAAATTTGGGCCATTTTTTTCGAAAGTAGTGTAAGTCAATTTTTGACAAAAAGTCCTTTATTAATAGCAATGAATGCAATCTACTTTATAGTAAATAGATAGCTTAATCTTTCTTATTTGTAACAGTTTGATAAAGAAAAAATTCTTATTTTTCAATAATTATTATTATTATTATTATTATTATTATTATTATAATTTATTTAGACCAAAACCCTGAATGGTAGTAACTCCTCTTGTTCGATTCGCTTTAATTTCACTTTAATAAAGTTATATATTTTATTGATATTTAATGTTTGCCAGGAATTTTCCCGGAGTCCATAGAGTTAGATGTTCCGAAAACGAGTCTTCGAATATTCGAAAGGTTTCGGCATTCACGACGTATAAGTTTAATCTTACGATTTTGTCCACAATTGCAGATTGGAGGAGTGGGATTCGAGGGTTCAAGGATTCGCTGCTGCTTCGCAATGAAAAGGTCAGGTCGGATACTGCAAATATTTTGACCTTGACTTTTTTAATATGCGAGTACTCTTAGTTTTTCTCTTTTTTTCACAACTTCCTTTTTGATGGTATGGTGTCTAGTTTGAAAGTCAAACTTTTTCATTGTGCTATCTTTAACTAAAGGTTCCGAAACTACTGATCTCGCTGCAAGGTCTGTTCGCTCGTTTAGCTAAAGGGCCAATGCCTCCACAGACGGTGGTGTGTGGCGGTGTTGAGATCCAAGGCTGACCATGACTTATGGCTATGACTAATTGCTATTTATTGTTCGGATTGATAATGAATACCAAAGCCAGAGCTATGGCTGCACAAGCTATAGGTTACTATAAGCAAAACGTAACAACACATAGTTTTCTTCGACTATATGGTGATATTCATGATGATCTCTCTGTCTCGGGTCAAATCATTATTATTTGATCGTTACTCGTGGTGTGCACAGAGACATGCACGAACAGACAGACGACACTTCATTTCTTTTCATTCTGCTTTGAGACTTTTTGACCACAAGTTCAACTGATATTGTTTCGTACTCTTTCTATTAATCTGATTTAACTGCATCTGGATTCTGACTACATTCCAAACCTAAAAATACATTTTGCTAATATCCGTTTGACTCGATTGACCAGATCGAAGAATACAAGTTTTTATATGAAAGTCATCCCAGCTTTGTCAAGCCAACAAACAGCCAGTCTTGGCATTTTTGAAACCGTGAAAACTGGGATTTAAGGTTTTATTTGTGGCAAAACGCCCCAATTTGAAAACATAAGAACTGAATATTATAACAACTGATTAAAATTCAAAGCTATTGCTCATCATAACTTCAAAGTGATCGGAAATTCAAATTTCGAATATATGTTCATTGCAGTGGCCTTAACATAGCGCTTAAAAATGTTCCCAAACCCAAGTAAAACGTCCATATTGAACAAGCTTTGCGATCATTCAGACAACGAACCACAAATCAATCGTCCAGAAGCTAACAACATTTTTTTAATTGCTTTTCAAACCACAATAAAAAAAAAAAAAAACTTGAAATTGATATTAACGTTAAATTACACCGACAACTGTTGCAGTAGAACCACTTATCATGTATATAAGCGATAGAACTAAGCAAATATGAATTACGATTATAGTATTTTAAGGTCATAATTAAATGATCACTAGACCGCGAGCTCCATTCAACAATTCACCAATTTCTGCTAATAAGCGATGTAGCGATTAAAGCGATCTCAAAGGCGACGGCATCCTCTTGGAATCGCCAAATGAGCAACGGGTTGCAAACTACACTATTATCTGGGTTTTATTCACTTTCTCTCTGAAGATTGTTTACCTAATTTACTTTAAAGTAATCATTCAAAATCATGTAGTTATATATATATATATATATATATATCTAATGACTTTATTATAATAAGCGAAATATGCTTGAGTTGATAATGAAAAGAATTTAATTTAATAAAAATTCATTTACGTCATACATATGAAAATCGTCCTAATCGTTACAGTAGCGAGAACTTGAAAAGGCTGTACAAACCCTCGGGCACATGTAGATGCCAAATATTAGGCTATCTATAGCGTAACAGCGTAAGACATCAGCTCTTCGATGACTATTTCCGCAACATCGCAAATGGACGAGCTATACTTGCTGCACTACTTCCTATGCTACTTACGAGCTATACGTGCCATGACTTGGATTTTTGCGTATTTTGCTTCTTTCTATGGATGGGTCAAACGCCTCTCATAAAACTATTAAAACAAACTATTTTTCCAATGACCTCATTCTTCATCTAAATGTAAGCCTTGAGTTTGAGCAGAGCAAAGTACATTGCGAACTGAATGGACTCATACGGATTAAGGACATAGGTCTGTGATTCGATGCGTAATACTAAAAGTGGAATATCTGTAGCCTTGGTGGATGGTTGGTAAACAAAATCATGTTTTCTATATTACTTATGTACACTTAATATAAATATATATATATATATATATATATGTTATTATAACTGAGAATAAAGACAATAATTTCTTCCCATACTCGACTGTTTATAATAAATAAAGAGGTGCATTGTATAATATCTGCAAATTCATTTTTGTTTTACAACTTTGTTAATTATCTGTCTGCTTGCCTGCCTGCCTGCCTGCCTGCCTGCCTGCCTCATTTATTCCCTCTAGTATACTTTTGTTATCAAAACGATTTCATTAATATAAATAAAATAAGAGTCACAATACAAACAGCAATTTATTTTCATTGAGAATACAACTAATACCATTACCAATGACATAAACACGCATACGCAGCGAACAATAATAACAATCTAGCTATAATATTAAAAAAGAAAAAAACAAAAAAAAAAAAAGTCAACCATTGACTATTTATGATACTGGAAGAGTATTAAACGGAGATTACAGATAAACAATTCGAGTGCATGCGTATATATTGAACACGCAAACACACTCAAATATACTCATGCATAAACATATATCTATATATATACATATATATATATATATATATATATGTGTGTGCCTTATTGAAAAAGCAATAGAGAGCAAGGGTAAGCGAAAAATGTAAAAAAAGAAACAAGAAAAAGCATTTTCATGTCATAATTCTCTTAATAATTGCCATGATCTGAAACAGATCATTATCTATGGAAAAGTTAAAAATGAATAAAGGGCGTGTAACACATATTCTTGTAATTGTTATAGCAACAGTTAAACCTTTAAATTAATAACTGTTCCCCAAGTTTCGTGTAAATTTTTTTATCAAGCGGACCCGATATTGCCGAGATTTTCTCCATGAATTTGTGTAAAAAAGTCCAAAAATTGCAGAAGTGATACGAAACGTAATTAATTAACTCATTTTTTCTGAAGCTAAAAATCGATACAAGAGCGATTATGTTCAGTTAAGTGCATATATATATATACAGCTTCCTAGTTATACACCTATTGATATGCATATTCATACAAACATTAACATTCATATACATATATTCGTAGTAATATTCACCTTCACCTTCATATTTTTATTCATATTCACATCTATACAAATTCATAATGATACCAATCTCCGTATGTCGTCGCCCTATTCTCATTTATATTCATATTCACACTCCTACTCATACACATATTCGTATTGAGACATATATTCATATTCATAACCTCACTCATAACCATACTTATACCCACCTTCAGATTCATAACCATACTCATATTCTTATTCACGTTCATAATCGTATTCATATTCAAATTCATATTCATATTCATAATCTTATTCATAACCTTGTTCATTACCGTACTCATGCTCATATTCATATTCATATTTATATATATATATATATAGATATTTGCACATATATTCATATACGTAACCGTATTCATATTCATGTTCATAATCATATCCCAATTCATATTCGTATTCATTTTTTTATTCATAGGCATATTCATATTCATATCCACACTGACATACATATTATATTTAGATTCATAACTACATTCATATTCTTGTTTAAAAGAAGCAGACAAGGAGACGTAGTCGCCCTGCAAAGAGATGTCACGTATATATATATATATATATATATTATAAGCTGTGGATTGATAGCGTTATGTTAACCGATTGAAATTATTTTTGTATCGAACTTTTAAACAGCCAAGGCTAATACTTGTATCAACATTTCGGTCAATACTTACTGTGCTTATCAATAATATTTTTTTTTTTTTCAAAAGGTGGTTTTTATTAATCACGTGCCCATTCAATTTTCATGCGTGAACGAGCAAAAACAGAGAAAATATTTCCCAAGCGCTTTTATCTTAAACACTGTGAGATTGCCTGAGATCCATTAAGAGAGCAATTGTGCATTTTTAAGTCGGCTTTCAATCTTCTAATGATCAAGAGTTTACGTCTGAGGGCCACTTTCAAGTAAGACCAGCAGAATGACAGATCCTTTGTCGTGGACTTGAGAGCAAACCCAGGTTGATTTTTATGCGGGCTTACTCTTATTCTTCATTACCCACACACACAGTACTACAACTTGCAGTGTGTCCGCTCTTGTCATTAGTCTTTTATTCGCTCTGATACATTTTAGAGAAATGGAAAAAAATGAAAAATTGAAATTTGTGGCGATTTTCCGGGAAAGCGTCATTCAAACTCTTTGAGTTTAATTATGTTAAGAAAATATTTTCTCCTTCATTTCTATAAAGGGCAGAGTCTTCGCAGAAAATGTCGTCTCTATCAAATCGAACGTTTAATCGACATCGGTCAGCATTTGCCGAGTCCAGACAACCCGATATATGTGTGCAACTAACTATTTCGAGATTTTCACGAAATCTGGTATTGTCCCATACGTCCATATAAATGAGTTTGTTCAGTCATTTCACTAGAACCCCGATTCACAAAAGTTTGTAAAGCGAACATAAAAAAATGCGTTTATCCGTTTATTAATTGTGCGAAATCTATGAACCGCGAAACTGGCAAATGACATAGAGAGCCGAAGCCTGTCACATCCACAGATGAATTAAAGGACAAAAAGAAGCAGTAAAGCTTAAAAATATGTCCGCAATAGTCGCACAGTAGAACAAACTTAAAAAAAAAAAGCGAATTTTTCAATAAATATTTTAAAGCCGTCTGAAATAGACGAACGACAAAATGAGGTTAGCGACACGTCTATGATTGACAACGATTTGCCTGAACGTAAAAACCGTAGATGTGTCTACTAATTAATATCGTATTTTCAAATAGATTTTGTTGTTCTCTTTTATAATACCATCTTACCACTTATGCGACACTGTATCTTGCATTTAATTCTGCCGTTAATCATTTCGTAATATCTACAGCGCGAACTGTAGGGTGTCCCAAAATGTATGCAAGATTTGAATTTTCCGCCATTTGTATGTGTAAAGTGTTGGCAGCCCCCGCCGCCAAAAAAAAAGAAAAAAAAACAAACCGGAGTATTAAAGGAGAGAGCGACGCCTTTTCATTTTTGAACATTATGTCAATAATAATGAAAGTTCGCAAGTGAATGCTGACTTTTCGAGCGATCAAGCTCATTATCACCTTGATGGCTTCGTTCAGAGAGCCCACATGTGCTATTCCGCATATAACCCTACCCCGTGTACATTAAAATGCATTCAATAAAAAAATTGCAATAAAAAAATTGTAATAAAAACTTCGTTTTCTCTTTCATTCAAATCTTGCGTAAGATCTGAGGCAGTCGTTATTTACAATTCATGAAAAATTCAAATTCTTTTTACGGTTACGATATCACTTCGAATAAAACGAACGAAAATAATTGCGAAAAAATTTCCACTCGCTTTTCGGTATTCATCATAAAAAACAAAATTCCTAATAATATTTCCACTGCACTTAACGCATTTGGGTCATTTACACTGTTAGTCACTGTACGCAGTTAATTGGTTACCTATATATAAATTTTTGCATTTCCTTTGGCAAATTCATCAATTATGTTATTTTTAGGTTTATTTTTTTTTTTTTTTTTTTTTTTTTTTTTTTTTTTTTTTTTTCTTCTTTCTATTTTATTTAGTTTTTTGTTTTCAATAAAGAAGAAAAGATGTTTGCATCGATACTTGCGCTCAGCATTTCAATTGTGAATTTCTTGTATTTAATCAAATTGTTCTTTAATAAATTTTCTTATTGGCGTCGTCTGGATTTAGTTGATTGGTTTTGTGTTTCCCGTAACTAAAGAAAAAAAAAAAAAACAAAAACGAACGCAAACAAGAAAACTATATTCGCTTTAGGTCGAATCATAGGTACCCCAAGTATATATGTAGTACACATGTACCTTAATATATACATATACATGTATTGATATTGTGTCTTTGTTCGTTAGGGATTTTATTCACCTGCATAGACTGAAAGAGTCATTTATGCCAAGGTACGGAAGTTTTTAATGTTTTTTTTCCCAAAATATTTAATTTTAAAATCAAGAGGATTCCTGGGTTTTATCCCAGGTGTTGCGGCCATAGAAAACCTAACATCGAGCAGCACATAAAAGCCGACAGAATGAATGAGTCAAACTTTGCAATCGATCAGATATATAATTAATTTGTAGTACATCTTATGCGCAGTTGTGGTTGTTACAAACGGAAAGACAAATCTAGTGTGTCCCGCACTTTAGTGATGCTGTTGATTTTTTCGCTCTTAAATATTTTACGGAATTTCTGCGGTTGTCGACAACGAGTTTAAGATAATAAAGTATTGGCCAAAGGCGTACAAGGATCAATGAAGAGTACACATACTACTACAATTGTCAAAGATTATATTGATCTTCGGTTCTAATTCGTTATGGGTTTTGAGCTTGCATTGCACTAGAATTTGTAATAACCCTTTGAAAGTTTAGGTTTCCCGTAGCACACATCTCGCCCAAAAAATCGAAATTCTTAAAACGATTTTTTTGTTTTAATGCTTTAAAACGCTTTAATATATATATGTGCGTTGGTGGTAGTTTGCTTTAGCAGACATGTTGAACTGAAAAAAAGTCTTTTCTTCGCTTAAATACAATATAATGAAATAAAATAATAAAAATTTTATTAAAACGCTGAAAATAAAAAATTTATTAAAGTGACGGAGTGACGGAAAAGTTTACTTATATTCTACAACAATCATTATTCATATTCCGAGATGGTGGGAAATCTCATAGACCTCAGCTAAAATTTAAAGTCAGACCGAGACCGAAAACATGCAACGGCGGGTAAAAAGGTCGTAGTGAACCAGAGCATGGTTAGTAAGAAAGCTTTACAGTTGTTGAGAGGATGAATATCTCAAAATTCATCGCAAGGCATATACACTTTACGTTCGGATTGTTGATCTTTTTGAACTATTTTTACATATATATTATTAATGCGATCTCATCTTGCAGTAACCAATTTTTTTGATTTCCCAAGAGTCCAATTGAAACTCTTCTTTATACGTGCTACTCATTTCGTGATCGTGTTAAATATCTTTTCCAATTTTAGTTTAAAATTCTCTCAACTAACACGATATATATAGTAAATCTGTGATTTTCTTAAGGTATTTGGTAGAACCTATGATTCCATTTGGCCTATTTTAGTTGAGTAAGCCATCGATACATGCAGATATTGATGGAGCAAATTTTTTCTTCATAATTTTTTTTTTTTTTTTTTTTTTTTTTAATACGGCTGCAAAAACAAACTCTTACTCTTAGTAATGTTAAAACTATTGTTACTTTGACAGCTGGCAATGTCGGGAGTTTATTTACATTATCTATGGTCTTCAAAGAAGCAGATTTTTTTTTACACAATTCCTAGTTTACTCAGCTAGGCTGTACTAGTGTAAAGCAACGTAATATGAGCCGGAAAGTCTGTCGAAAGCATATTTATTCAAAGATAGCAGCATTAGGTGCCGTCTAATGGCGAGTCCTGGGCCATTGTTTTAATTCTATATAATATTGAAATGAATGTTATAGAGAAAAAGTTAAAAAACTTATTATAATATGCAAAACTAATTATGTGTACACACAATTGTGCACGCATGTAAAGGCATATGCTTGCATATGCGTTTTTATCTAAAAAAAAAAGAAAAAAAAAGAAAAAAAAATAGAAATTAATCAGCAAATACAGCAATAAACAGACAGATATTATCGATAACAATTTAAAAAAACAAATAAAAGTTAAAAAACGCAACAACAAAAATGCTCATCTAAATAATTCAATATGTCATACGGTTAGTAATACTACGTCTGTTGTTAATTAATCGCACATACAAATATATATATATATATATATATATATGTATATATGTTTGTATATAAATTTGCATAATTGTAAATATACGTAATTTGTGCATGAGGCGCAATATAATGAAATGGTGTACAATATGCGAGCAAGATGAGATGAAATGTTTAAATTTTTGTAACATGCAGAAAGCCAAGCTAAGCTCTCTTATTTTATTTTGGGGTTTTCATGCAATTCTACAATAATTAACGTTCATTAACAGCTTTTTGAAAAATGGTTTTTCTAAAACCAACAAAAAGTTTGGTTTTTATTCGAAACCACAAAATTAGCATAGCAAGCTTTTTTTTTTTTTTTTTTTAAATTTATTTTTGAAAATTTAATGCAATTATGTCAGTATTGCATAATTGAAAACAAGCAAGAAAGTTGTATTCGCCTTTGGGTATAAATCTTTTGTATCCAACTATCCAACTACTCAGTTAAAACAATCAAGTAAAATATTTTGTTAATTGTTATTTACGAGTGTGTTTGTGTGCCAATCGGAAATTTTCCATACTTTCCTGACATACTTTCACAGTATCAAATTTATCAAAATTGCATAATCGATGGCAAAGCTTAAGAGTACTTTTCAAGTTAATTCTTGAATTCCCTATAGGTGGAGGCAATAAAGTGATGCTGTAAAATTTTCTTCTAAAACGATTTTATTGTTTTTTTTTTGTTAGTGTGGATGTATGCAACACGTAGAAGGACTTGAGATGGACCAATGTTTTATAATACCGAACGATTCAGTATTACTTTCTCATATTACTTAAGCATGTCTGTCCGTCTGTCCACTCTAGGCTCTATGGAGCATAATTTCTGCGATATTTTGACGCAATTTGACACATCGACGTGTTTTGACCCAAGCACGAACACTATTTAAAATGATTCGCATCACACCACTCTTTCGATCACTTCCCGTATAATGTTTGATATTGAAATGTCGTGATATGAATGATTATAGCGTTTTGTAGGGTATTTAAAAATAGACTGTGACCCACTCTAGTGTGTTCACTTATTTGTAATCAAAAAAATGAAATAAAATAAAATAAAAGAAAAACAGCTCGAAAAGATTTGACTGCCACAAGCGTTTAATTTCTTTCATATTTTTCTCTCTCACTTATTTAAGAAGCAGTTATCAGCAGATGACATTTTTCCAGTTCGTGGTTATATCTTTCACTTCAGAGTACAATAAATTATTGGTAAAATAAATTCTTTCGGGGCCGTACAATTCGCTTGTTAATAAAGTTTCTCAAATACACCCAACTATGGCTGTGATTGAAGAAACCTGTGAAGCCATTCGCAGATAAATCAAGAGTGGCGTATATTTTTATTTGGGGCTTTCGTACACACGTAGTGACCTATGTAATAATCATTTGCGTTCTTTCGCTCGTGAACCGTAAACGGATTGTAACGATAATATGATTGCAAGGAATTACGTTGTATAACATGCTATGCATCAGGTCCCGAAAAAAGACTTAAAGAATGTAATGATTTGTCGAAAATGAACCTAACGGAATATAGGTTCAAGGTGCATTAATAATTAATAAATAAATCGATAATTATTTCGTTTTTCTTTAGAGATGTTTCCACCCTATGTATCACTTGCTAAGTGGTATATCACCAATTATTTGAAAATTATCATCAATGCTTCAAAAGGCCAAGGCCGGGTATACTCTCACTCTGTGATAACGGGATAGGGCAGATTCGCTCTTGCAAGAGATGAATGTTGCAACGCTCTAGATCGAGCTCAGCACATATTCTCCTCCTTGTCCTATTTCGGAGAATCAGTGATAAAGCCTATTGCAGAGTGGGTAGTTGAAGAGTATAAACCATCGATTTCTGAATTACTGTTTCAAAAAAATACCGAATACTTTGGAAAACGGAAAATAAGAATAGTTTTTTGCCTACTCTTCTCTTCTCTTCTCTGTCTATTTTCTTTTGTTTAAAAATTAAAATAAATGAAATTTTTTTTTCTCTATACTAAGGGATGGATCGTCGGTGAGTTTTTTTTTTCAAGTTTATTCAGGCCATGAAGGTCTGAGGTCATAAACACAACCGTTCTATTTGTTGTAGTTCATGTATCATGAGCAAAAATTCAAAATTTTTTTTGTTTTTGAAAAGCCAGGTGCTGCCAATTCATGTTGTGCTCTAAGCGTTTCTTTTCGGCCGATTTCGCCTATTTTGCGAGAATTTCCTGTGTTTTTGACAAATTTGGAGCAAATATCCGAAACGAACGAATAGACGGACGTGCTTAAATCGATTCAAAATTTGATATTAATCAAGAATGTATATATTTGATGGGATATGGAATAGGTTTTGGCAAAATAAATATATATACGTATCCACAAGCTTCGGAGATGATGTAAAAATATACGATATATAAGACTAAGTATACGACTAATATTGAACGAATAGATTTTTGAACTGTTGAAATCAAGAGCACGGCAGTTAAACGATATTGTACGATATTTGTTTACCGCTCTTCTCTCAGTCAAAAGTCAACAGAAGTGATTTCTGATCGCACCAACGGTGAACAACAGAAAATTGAAATTCTTTTCATTTTCTTCGGTAACGAGTTCGATGTCTTTCTTAAGAGTTTTAATCTTGATTTGACATTTTTTTTTTTTCAATAGTTTACACATCGGATACCTTCAACTAAATCTCAGAAATGGTGTAAAACACGATTTCAAACATCGTATAATAATTAAGTTTCTCTGCTTCTTTTTTTTTTTTGTTTTTCTTATTTTGAACGATAAACAATCTTTTTTTTTTTTTATTTAGTAATCAAACCATCAACTCCAAGTCGAATATAAATAAACGTTGCTTTTACATTTTCATTTATGTACGCGGGTTATAGTCGATTCCTCTGTGTGAGATTCTTAACTTTCCCAACTCTTCACTTTTGTCTCTTCATAAATCTAGTGTGAAATTTTATCGTGGGAATGTTTTTTTGATTATAAA
>KK502401.1:2010122-2134014 GCA_000688735.1 Glossina austeni
TATATATATATACATATATATATATATATATAAATGTGAGTGTGTGTATTAATACTTGAATGTTTACATAACATGTAATCGTGGTCATCCAAACAAACAGCAACGTTTAAATGGACTGAATAAAACTGCACACATGTTTGTTCATTATATCTGCACACACGATGTCTATACCGAAAAAGTGAAAAAATAGATTTCGATTTGCTGATGATTTATAACGATCGCCATCTCACGAATAAATCGATGCGAATTTTTCCATTTCTGCTTTAAATTCTTTTTAAGACCTTAGTGTGATTACTATACTTACAGAGTGCCTTAGCCTAGTCTCGGTTATTTTGAAATTCCACCAAATTTCTTTCTCTAAACACACACCGGGGTGCCTGCACTATTTTGCATAATAGGCTATCCACTATTTATATAATTTATGTTAAAGAGAAAATTGACCAACAAAATCGATGGTACTACCATTCACACACACACACACACACTGTTCGGATATTAATTCTAATCTCGTTCCACATTTATATCCAACCAAGATCGAGAAAATCAATTTGAAAATATTTGCGACAACTTGCTTCGCTCCCACTATCACAAATGGTTACTTAAGATGTGCATACGTCCAATATCTCATTGTGGCCAGAATCGTACGATTAAAAATATACTTTATGAGGAATCAAAAATCTTCCGAAATTCGAAGACTTGTATTCGGACATCTTGGAAGTACGTCGAAAATATATATAAAATATTAATAAAATGTTTATCCTCTTTTGAGATGACCAGCATAATCAGAATCTACTCCTTCTACGCCTTCTTACCTTAGTTCTAGAATTGATTTCTTCGGTCCTTTCTTCAATATTTTAAGTTTATATTACGCGTTTTGTCTGTTAGGATGAATGAAATGATGCGATCCTCTATCTGCGAAATGGCTGAAGAATCTGGAGAAGTAATTGCGAAGAGTTGTTTTTGTATTCCCACTTCCCATTCACAGATCTTGTTCTGAAGGCAGTCGATGTACGAGGTGCGTTCAAAGGAAAAGGTGACTTTTTTTTCTGTTTTGTTAATATGCTTATGTCAGTGCTTTTTGCAATCCTCGAAGCACTTCTCATATATGGCCTTCTCATGGTATGGCCTTGAACTCTTTCAGCGATGCGTTGCTCTATCTCCGTAATCGTAGAAAAATCCCTTTCCGTCATGTTCTTACTCACTTTTGGGAACAAACAAAAAATCGTGTTTGGCCAAGTTCGGTGAATACGGCGACTGAGGCATGCTTACGGTGTTATTCTTGTCCAAAAAATGACGAACAAGTAGTGGAGTGCGAGCTGCCGCATTATCGTTGTGCAATATCCATGACTGGTTGTTCCACAATTTCATGAACCAACCGGTTTGCCGACATGCCCAGCAACTTCTCCAATAGTGATTCGACGATTCTTCATAACAGACTCCTGTAGAGTCCGCACTATAATAGCTATTGAGACAAAACTTAAACAGCGAGCTCAAAACAGAGCAAACGTTAACCTTAAACCTTTGGATGCATTAAGACGCAGATACATATATAGAATTGTGTAAACGCTTCACATTTTCTTGATTCTTTTGCAGATCTGTTGTGTGCAATTTTGAACACCATAGTATCTCTTAATTTTTCCATGTAAGCTTATCATCTATCTGCCGGCGATAAATTGAGAATATTCGATAAACCTAATGTTTTTTCTTGCCGTATAACTTTCTGGTGTTTTCAATCTACGTCCGATGCTACAGTCGTTGGACTATCACTTTCCGTATATATACTAAGTTTAGCTTAGACTTTGCAACTTTTAATGAGCAAGCAATGAGTAGAGGTGTGCAGTTTAATATGTTTACGTCACTGCTGTATATGTTACATATGTTATTATAAATTTAATATAAACACTTTGTGTAGAATAGAAGGAATAGCAATAATTACGTCGCGGTAAGTTAACAAGTGGTTTTTCAAACATTACCAGTTTTTTTATTTATTTATTTATTTTTTTTTTGTTTAGTTTAGCTTTCACATATAATATAGGGTTTCTTCTTAGGTATACCCTTCATTGTGTTTACGTACGTGTTTGTGTTCGCTGATCCAATCAGTCATCCAATCTTTGTGTCTGGGTTTTTCTATAAGCCGCTTACTTACTTTATTTTTCTATATATACTAATGCACAGAGAGAGAGAGAGAGAGAGAGAGGTAGGTAGAGAGAGAGAGAGACGGGGAAAGAAAGAGAGAAGAACGACTAAACGAAATATCAAAGAATCGTTGGGAATTCGTGTAAGCACAGCTTTCATGTACTGTGATTGCTTTGGCTGGAGGCAGACAACAAGTGCTGCAAATAAATTGTCAGTTTTAGCGAATACAGATCGTCGTTATTATCATTTGCCTTAGAAAGCATGAAATGTGTGTGTGTGCACATACTCTGAAGGATTTATTTTAATTTTGCTTTACTTTTATGCTCACGCTTTAATTGGATTTATTTAAAAAGTTTACACATCTACTTGTTAGGCGCCTTTAGTATACAAAATTTTCTTTCTTTTATTTATTTCAATAGTAACACAATTCACGCTTTCTCTCAATGTTAATAAAAGATTAGCGGAATGTCGGCAGAAATTTCGGTTAGACCTCTGAGTATTTTCAGTACTTTCTACCTTCGCGTGCATATTGTATACGTAATTGATATATAAATTATCCATAGATTCGGATTCGGAAGAGAGTAAAAATAGAGAAATTTTTGTTTTTTTTGTTTTCTTTTTCGTTTTTAGAAAAATTCAAAGTGAAATAGAGGAAGGGAACCTTTTACCAGCTATGCTGGCATATTTATGATGACAATCAAGGCTTAACATTGTGGTTAAGAGGGATGGAGGAAATAAAAATCATCATCAAATTTTTTTTTTTTCTTTTCATAGCTCAATAAGAAGCGAAGAAATTTTGCTTTCGATTCTACTATGCCAATGATCCATTGTAAAGAGACGGACGGACCAATTCCTATTGTTGTCAACACTTTGCACTTCTATGTCGATTATGCGTCGACATTGTATGTTACGTACGTATGTAACTATTAGGGTGATCTACAGTCGTTATTGCACTATCATTACTTAAATCATTAATTAAGAAATAAGGAAAAGGAAAGCAACGGGTTAATGTATTAATTCCCGACTTCCTCTTGTCTCTATTGCCCGTCGAAAAGCATAGAATAACATCCGCTGCGCATCGAGAGCGATATATTGCCGTAGCAATTAAATATTTCTTCTGTTTTGTCTCATACACGAAAAGTTGGTTTAGACGCATTTCGTGCCTACGACCTATTCTAATAGAATGCAGTATTTGCATATAATTTCAGGCTCGGAAAACATTTCTTTCTCTGATCGGCCAAAGAGAATTTTTCACATATGCAAAAAAACGCTTAAAGGGGAATTTTTTTTGGTTTTTTTTGGTTTTACTTGCTTTATATATAAAAAGAATAGCTTTTTAAAACTTTTGAAGTTATGCTAGTTTGCTTACGATCCATTATGATGAGGCAATACTCGATTCGATTCGATTCGATTCGATATTTTAATTTACCTTAATGCGGAAATAACAATTCATTAAGAAACGTAACGGAAATTAATTTAATATTGACTTATAAACGCTTCCAACCTACACTCCATTCCAGTGGACCGCGCTTAAATGCATGCTTGCAATTAAATATTCTAATAAATATTTACCTAATTGCTCGCACTCATTATGCACAATCAAACACAGTGCACTTATGTACGCATGTACATATATAATTACATATATATATATACATATATACAATTATGTATATATATATATATGTATATGAGTGCATGCATGCATTGTAGTAAATGCGTGTACGTTGATTTGTTCACCTACCTACCCACCTACCCGCAACAATATGTGAAGTGCTAGAATAAAGAAGTGATTCTTTTTCGGAATTGAATACAATTAAGAATTAATTAAGCACGCAACCGACTATAACCGCAACAGCAGCAACAACAACAACAACAACAACAACAACAATAATAATAACATTTTACCATTAGAATGAAACGCAACTACAAACACATCAGAAATACCATAAGTCAACAATACCACAATAATCTAACATTGATGTCTGACATAGAACGCAACGGGGCAAAAATGTTAAATCAAATGAAATGAAATCACAACGTTTTCTAATAGATCAGCACTGAGTGCATATGCATGTATAAGTATATTTTTAAATGAACCCAGCTTACTATATATACATATATATATATATATATATATATATATATATATATATATATATATATATATATATATATACGAAATTTACTTATACATACACACACAGAAAATATGATGCGGACATAGGAAACATGACCACCACGAGAAAAATATGGTTAACACTCGCCTGTATATATACATATATATATATATATGTGAATAACATGAAAAGCATTCTTTTTTTTTTTGCCTTATCAAGCCAAAGTAAATAAAATGAATCGTTTCGTGTTTAACACATTGCATGCCTTTTAAGGCGAATAGACTTTGTCCCAGTCTCGCCCATGTCCGTCCATTCACGAAAATATCAGATTTCTACAAACGCCACAAATTGCTTTTGAAAATACTCACATAAGCTGTAGCTAGCTGAAAACAATAAAAAAAAGGGAAAAATACAAAAAAAATAAAAAAAAAAAACTCCGAGCATAAGAGAAAGTTAAACTCATTATCTAACGTACAAATAATATCGCACTTTATCAGCAAAGTCGAGAAATTTCAATAATATACGAGATTCGATATCAAATTCTTTTTAGAACGATTTTAAATTATTTCTTAAAGTGATTAACAAAGAAATCTTTTGCTATTTAGAGACGAGTCGACGAGTCAACTGATCGATTGCACTCGACTTAATTTGAATTTGAACTTTCACATGATAACTTTCACACACAACAATATATATACCAAGACTATATAAAGCCGATGTTGGTATGATCAGGTCTATGATGCATATACAAAGAAGTTAGTAGCGGAACGATCATCATCAGCATTACTTAGGATTCGAATCATTCAAATTTTTATTGAATGTCATCGATACCCTAATTAATTCATTTGCTCTAGCGAAGAGAAAAAGCTTCCTTTCGAATTTCAAGCTATGATTCTTAGTCTACTTTCAACAATACAAAGAAAATCATACGCAAGAGATTATATCGATTTCGTTATTAATGCGGGTTATAGGGATTTCGATTGCATATTACTTTCGTTATACATATATGAGACAAGTTCCCTGTGGCTGCATAATAACAAAAAGAAGCTTCGGAAACTTCGCAGTTTGATGGAATTTTTGTCCATAATTTTAATATCATTCGCACGATTCTTGCTTATAGCCAGCCATGCCTGCCTTTTCCACAAAGTCAAAACTATTAAAAGCTACAACTACAGCAAAAAGCTGAATCCAAAACAAGAAGAAACGAAAACAAAATTCTCACTGACTGACTGAAAATCGGAAAACGAAATTGAAGAAAATTTTATATGGCAATGCTGTACCCACTACCACCATTGAACGATCGTTTATCGCTTCGATCCGTGTAATAATTCACTCCACCAAAAATGAAGATTGAAAACTGGAACTTTGGAACTGAGAGCTCACCCTATATCAACTAAGCAGGCTAAGACTAGTAGTAAAACTAGGCCCACAAAAGAGAGAGAGAAATATTGCTCTCTTGCTCTCTGTTTATCAAGCGTAAACGAACTGGAGCAGCAGATGTTATTGGGTAATAGAAATTTATTCTTTTTTAAACCTTTACCGGAGCTAAGCGAGTACTCGAAGTCTTGATCGTTAAATTGGGAGATCTTTTAAATGAAATTTTTAATCCTTATTTGCCGGAGTATAATTTAAAGAACGGATTGAATTGAATATATATATGAATACTGATCGCTTGACTTTTTATGTCATTCAAGCGCATTATGCTTTCTATTCATGCATTGAATGAATTAAACTTAAGTGGCTGTAGTAGGCGTTTAAGGGTTCGTTGTAAAGCGTATACTGGGGCCATTTCAAATACCGTTTGAATTTTTTTTTTTTTTTTTTTTTTTTTTTTCTTAATTAATACATAAGTAGACAAGTACACGAGCATAAATTGTAATGAATTGAACTACAATAAGTGTACTACATTTCTTAGCACATATGCGTCACACAGTTTCGTTGGAGTGGGTCAGTGAACGAATGCAATGCGCAAATAAATTTTATTTTCAAATTTTCAAACATTTCTCAAATAGCATAAGTTTTATAGTATTAAGCGGAATAAAAAAGCGAACCATAGGCGCGGGCACTTTTGCCTGCATTCTACAACATTCCAATTTATATTCATACACGGCAAACGCATATGCACACATACCTATGTTTATATAAGTTTTTATGCGTTAACACATAAAGTACACACTACGCATTTATGAACGCAGATAGTAAGGCATTTTCAATTTCAACTTCCGCTTTTCGGAATATACACTTATATATATATATATATATGTGTGTGTGTATGTATATATAGTGGGACCCACGCCGTCGTAAACGGTTAACAATAATTACGTACTATTGCACTTTACGGGCAGAACTTTACAATGAAATAATGTGCATGTGCACATATATGCCTTGTTGTTGATATATAGTAGAGATTGTTAAGCGTTCTCGAGGGATGTGCCTGTGTGTGCGAGCGATTACCTTACGAAATATACATAATAGAAAAGTAAACATGTTCATCAACACTTTGACGCTTCGTTGCAGATGCCGGCACGCATGGATATCATGCACAGGAATGAAGTGCAGACAACAAGACTGACTGTCAAGCAGACACATAGGTTCTATATTTGTAGCAAGTACTTCCTTAAATTTGAAATACAACAAAAAAAAAAAAAGAAGAATTTAAATACATATTATGCTAAGTATCTATAGCGATGGTAGATATGTTAGGTTTATTATATTCGTCTCTTAAGAATTAATAATAAACTACAAACCCTTATTCTTGCGACCGCACAGTACACAAAGGTGTTCGGCCTAGAAAATGAAACATTTTATCGATGCATAAGTCATTGAGAATATAATTAAATAGAAATGTTTCATTCAATATATTGACCGATTCTAGCTAATTATCATCCTTTGTCGTCTTTTTCTTTTTCTCTCTCTTTCTTGGCGAATATATTTGATAAGACTGATGGATTGCCTTCGTCGCATTTTAGTAGATCTTCAATTTACTCCTTACTTTGCACAATTCTACTCATTTCCTATACATATATGACCGACTTCAAGTCTCTTGACTAAAGCTTTACCTTCACTTCATATCCACATAATCTCCGTATAATCATGTAACCGTCATATCGTAGTTGATGAAATATCTTGATAGGATATTTTTGATGATCAACTTAAGCCATGCAGATCAAATTTTTTCTCTAGTCCTATTTAACAATATGGCTGCGAAATAAAAATATTTAAATTTTCTCTGCCCCCCCCCACATGTAAAGAAAGTTTTATTTGAGAATTATCTCCACCATTATATAGGATGTGGTTTTCCATTCCATAACAAGCGATCAATTCCTTTGAGTTGAATGTCTTTTTCATTTATATTCTAATCAATTAGTATTAATTTTTTCAATTTCTTCGAAATGATTCTATCATTTATTCTCTCTTCTCTTCTAATAATAATTTCAAAGATGATTTTATACAGAAATTTTGTATGAAATTTCCGGTTTTACTAGTTTCTACGAAGTAAAAGCGATTTCAAAAAACATTGAAAGGCCTTTAGAAAGCTTCCTAAACCTTCGGTATTAAAAAGCGTTTTTCACAAAAGCCAACACAAGACCATTTACTTTCGTTTATCATTTATTAGACTTCAATCTTATAGTAAAAACTAACTATTCATTGCGTTCGCCCTTCCCATGCTTCTTTAATGCTACAATCTTTCTTAGAAATCATAATAGAATTTAAAATTTCTTTTTAATTTCTTATTAATTTTTTTTTTTTTTTTTTTTTTTTGCTTTTATTTGATAGACATACAAACAATGCGAGCCGGATAGGAAGCAAACAGTGTTTCTTCCACCTGTATATAGCGTTTAGTTCACTTTTTTATTTTTTATTTTTTATTATTTTTTTTTTTTTTTGATATCTGTCTATCTATCTAAATACCTTAATAATGGAAAACGTAGAAAATAATAAACCAACAAACTGAATGGTTATGCAACAGGTTAGACATCTTCAACCAGGTAACCAAGCATTACTAATTTTAGAATTTCAATGTATGAGAAAGATATTGTTTGTAAATATAAATATATATATATATATATATATATATATATATATATGTATATACATATGTACGTAGGTATATAAATGTATAGAAAATAAACCTAAAAAGTTGTTCATTTTACTTCTTCGTTCTATGTTTTCTACTGGCTTTTTTAGTCTCTTTGTTATTGTTTTTGATGTTCTAAGATTATATATGTATATATGCGTATAGATATATATACATATATATATAAAAATAAAAAAAAATTGTTTACACGATTTTTATTAAAGGCTTCCATCATTGTTTACTTTCTATATAGACTTTTATTACTTTTCTTGTTTTTTTATTCATTTACTATGTTTTTTTTCCAATTTTTTTTTTTTTTTTTGTGAATATTTGCAATCATCAAGTGATGTAATATTTATTGATAGATTAAAAGTTGAATAGTCAATTAAACAAATTTTTATTAAACGCTTGTTTTCGTTTCGATGAAATCACTGATTCCCTAATAAGACTAACTACAACAACACGTCTTCGGAAAGTCCACAATAACATCTCATTGAATTAAAATCTTAGGATATTCTAGTTCTCCATGCTTCCAATGCTTACAATCATAGCTGGACGCGGCGGTCTTGTACCTTTTTAATCAGTCTAGCAACGCGTCTTTATACTAACCGCAGATAATGCATTAGGTTTATGAATTACTCGTAATGCTTGCAATGCTTTCTATGCTGAAAAATGTGGGTATTACTGTTTGTTAAAGAGAAAGGAATCGTATTTTTTTCCGCTCTTATTTTAGTCTTCTCCGTGAGATAGAAAAAATAAAAATAAAAATTAAATTTAGTTTCAAACTTTTACTTTTCTCTGAAAAATCGAAAGTCAGCCTTGCGAACACATCTTTTCTTTATATTATTGTAAGTTTTAAATTTTTATCTCAAGAATGCGGCATTCAATAAATTCGTAGGCTGGTTTACAAATGTAAGATGTCTATCGATGACTTGATATGATTTTTAGTTAGAACTAATCTTCAAACGAAAAATGTCAAAATTTCATGACATCAATGCGGGGGAAATTTATTTATCACCCTACGAACTTATTGATTGCTATGGTACATATTAAATTTTAATTATTTATTCTATAACCTTGATGAAGTTCAGATTCTCCTGAATGCGGAACAAAATTGCTTTAAGCATCTTAAGCATATGGGCCGCTAAGTATCGTATATTTATCCGAAAGTGAGTAAAGTTTTCTTATTCGTTCTTTATTAAAATCTAAGTAATTACTTGCGAAGTGCCACTAATGGTGGATTAGTGCTGAATTAGTTAACAATAGATGATTTTCCTACTAAGGAGCAGCCAAATGTGTGCGAATATATACCTTATGGACTAAATAATGACTTTCTCGTTACCTTTATTTTTTCGACGGAATCTAAGATTGAATATAAAAGAGTTTTCCTTTCCAATCGTATCTCATGTCTCTTTTAATTTTATAACCTACTCATCGTTGGAAAAAGTAAGGCATCTTTGGCAATAAGTAAAATCTCCCCCCCCCCCCCCCCCCCCCCCCCCTTTCTCTCTCGCCACTTGAAACTATCGCTGGTTGTTCTTCTTTTAATGACATAAAATTAAGTGAAAAGTACTGTGTCCCCTGTACATCATAAGACCTAAAAGAAAAGACCAACTTCCAAGAAGGAAGTTTTAAGGGGGAACATACAAGAAGAAGAAATAGCGAAAAAGTTATTTATGTTAGAAAAAAACATCTGTTTCTCTATGCTAAATAAATAAACAAAATGAATTTCTTAAAATAAATTTTGCAGAGATCCGCTATTATCATCACTTGTTTATGTGGCCAACAGATATACACGCAAGGCAGAGACGCTCGTTGGTTTAACTAGCTTCTGAAAGAGTTTATATGCTGATGCTATATATAGAAGAAGATGCAACGCTTTAAATTGTTTATTTCTCTCAAACTTATATTTCCAATAATTTATAAGGGAGCCGCGATAGGTTCATATCGCAAGTCAGCCTAACTGCATCGACCTGTTGCGATAATATATCTTTGCAAGTAATTTTCCCAAAGAATTTGATTTCACTTCCCTACCAATTACATCTTCAGGTAAAAAGGCGTCGTGTCACGACATCGGACACATCAACTATCGCAAAACTATGAGAAACAATTTCGTGTTCGATAGTCTTACGGTGAAAATTTCGAAATGGTTCCGATAAGTAATTATGTTATATTTTCAATCTGTACCTTCTGCAACTTTCAAGTTGATCCGCCGCAAAGGTTAGTGAATAAAAGCCGCGACTCACAAATCGCTGTTCGTATATTCAAATCTCAGTGCGGTTCGACTATACTTCGCCGCACCTACAGTTAGTCTTCATTCGGGTAGAGACATAGAACTTACCGATTGGGTTCCCACTGACTAAGCCCACCACCACCAAGGTCACACCTTCCTACACCTTTCTCTTTTCCTACTTCTTTCTGATCATCGCTCAACTACGTGTACAAAAAAGAGAAAAAAGTAAAAACATTTTAAAAATGTTTTCCTGAGTTTAATCGCTTTGGGTGTAACGAATATGTCGACAAAATAATATTCCTTCTGATCTCATCTCTTAATGACGAGTTTTCCTAAGCACACATCAAGTTTTTTCAGTTTATCGATGGGTATCCGCAACACTGAGCTTTCTTTTTATACCACTTGTGCTGCAGGAGGACATTAAGTTTGTGCGGATGTCGACAACACTCAGAAGGACCTGAGATCCCATCCCCATCTTGAGGCCCATCTTTTATTATACCGATCGATCCAGCAGCTAATTTCAAGTATGTGTGTGTCCGTCTGTCTGTTTTGTTTTCTTGTGTTCAACTTGCAAAACAAAACTTTTGAGATATTTTTATGAAATTTGGTGCACCGCCGAACGCTACAGAAAAGCGTTCGGTTCGGAGCACTCTTCCGATCACTTCTCCTGTAACGCATTGAACGCTTGAAATGTCTTAGTATGAATAACTCTGCTAAGGGAAACTGTGACACCTGGCTCACTACGTTTTCATTTGTTCTTTAACTTTTTTTCAATTTTCTTAGAGAGAAAATATTTTAAAGGACTTGAACAGTTTAGATTTTTCATACATCAATTTTTTTGGTATTAATGGAATTTGATTTTCCGCACATAGCCGTTTTATTCACGTTTCTCTTGAAACACGATACGCAGCATAACTTCAACGATTTTCATTCTTTCCATTCGAATTCTTAATAACATCTCTAAAATATCAGTAGAAGAATTTTTTCTCATTCTGTTTTGATATAATCGCCTCAGGCCTTATACCTTTAACAACCTTATGCGTGGAACACCATGATGGCCGCAACGTAGTGTGGGTCTGTAAGAAATTGCTTTCTCGGTTGGTTGTAAATAAGCGAAAATCTTATTGAAAAATTGATATATGTTTAAAGTCCCTCCTCACTTTACTAGCTGGGGACGTATAGACTGATTTTTTCTTTCTTTTTTTTTTAGATTAAAAACGGTATTATAGCTGCACTGGGTGCGTGCCATATTAAACACGACTTGGAAGAAAGACTGCAGTGTTGCCATTTTTCGTTATTTTTCAAAAAAACTGCTTTCTTTTTAATGCTTAAACACATACTTAATGATCTCCTTACATATTTTGGTTTTATTACCTTTCCTTCCGATTTAAAAATATTACCAAAAAAAATTAGTTTGTATGAAATTATTTTACCTCTTAACTGCCCGCAAAATTATTTATTTGCTCGATCGGGAAGTTTCCGAAAATTCCAAATTAGTTAATTTTCTCCACTCCATTTTCCGGTTTGTTGAACTTAGGTGAAGAGTTAAAATCATCTCATGCACAAATTCGCCGATTTCTACGAGATCAGAGGAAATTCATCGATGATTTACTTATGTAAGTGCATTGCACTTGTCGTTAGATAAATACTTGTAAGGCAGACATATATGAAAGTGGAAAAAGGTTGTGTACGCTATAGGGCACATATTAGATACCGTTCTTATCAATGAAGCACATAAAGCTATCAGAAATTTTCATTAACATACAACAATGCAGAATATCAGACTGATGGACTAAATATACGCTTTAGTTTATTAATTTTTTTTTTCTTTTTTTTTTTTCCATCCGAATAAGTAATTTATTGTACTTCGAATTTTTTTTTTTTTTTCTCTATTTAGTCTGGCCAATAGAAATGGACTTGATTTGCGCCTTGATAAATTACACGAGATTTATTTGAATAACGTTTAGTAAAGAGAAAAAATGAAAAAAAAAAAAAGACTTATTTTTACATTTTCGATGTCACCCACATAGAATTTGGCACAAGGTGGGGTATCCTTACTTTGAATTGAGTAAGAGAGGGGATTGAAATGAGAATGCAATGTTAACTAAACTAAACTAAAACAAACATTACGAACAACCATGCGTGTGTTTGTGTGTGTGTGTGTGTGTGTGTGTGTGTGTGTGTGTGTGTGTTGCTGTGCTGTGCTGTGCTGTGCTGTGCTTGATATTTCCAATTATTCTAAAAATATTTATTCTATATTCACTGGAAAATAAAAGTGAACCGTTTAACTATACGAGTATATATATACTCGTATAAATATTGTAATAGGTTATGAAAAATGATGTCACGCGATATATGCTGCCATAGAGAGTTTTCTATTATCTTCGCCCGCAATCATAACAGTTTGGTTTTTCAATTTTTATAATTTATTTACAGCTCATCCCATCAATTCTATTATGATCAATTTCCATTATAAGACCAAACAAACATATACACACATAAGTAAACTGTACGCATATATGTATATGATGTTCAACAACAATTCATTATTCACTACGACCATTGTCTCAAAATGCAATTTCCATAATTTCATGTACACGTGGTAATTTTGTTTATTCCAATGTTTGTATGTATTAATTATTAAATTAATTCAAAAAAAAGTATTAAGCCTTTCAGACATTGTCTGAAACTATTCAATTCGTATTCATTTAAATTCATGCTTGCGTATATCATTATCGAATTGTTATTATTCCTAATGAGCTTTATATTTTTTAGACAAACAAAGTTATTTGCATTTAGCATGAACACCAAGCTTACTATTACGCGAGATTGTTTGTTTATTGTTCACCCAACGAGATACATCTTTACATTATTCCCTTCTGCTTTTTCTAGCAATCATTCGCCGGCTTATATAGACTATATGACATAATTTGTATTTCGCACACACATGCACACACATGCACACACGCACACATTTATACAAGTGTGCATGCAATTACTCTACAAATACAAGCATATATGCTTATAATGTAATTATGTTATATTTCCGCATTTCCTGCGTTTATCTTTTTTTCGCTTTTCTTTTCGTTTTTTTTTTTTTCTCTTTTTTTTTGTTTTTTTGAAATTATTATTGCATGTGCTGCAGCCAATTTAAGCTGTTTGTTGGTTTGCAATGTATCTTAATAAGACTCAAAGTGTACATATATATTTATGTATATATATATATATTGTTTTTATTTTGGAAGCCGTTCGCAAACATCGCCTATAAACGTATACACGCTTGTATGCATATAAATATGTATATGCGTGCAGTTGAATGCGTTATTGCGGACCGTGTGATTTGTGTTAATGTGTTATTTGACTATAGGGCTTTTAATATGTATATGCCCCATAACACAGCGATCGAGAGTATACCCCGATTATTGTTTCGTTAGTAACTTGACGGAACTGCGCGGAAATATGCCACAAAAGATCTATACAAAGTATGCGCATCAATAGCAATTATTATTTACTTAGATCATTATATCTGTCCATTTGCTTGGTCTTCTGTCTAAAATATACTGAGCTTACTAACAGTAATAGAATGTTCTTGTTTTTGGAAGCGAATTAAACGGATGAGGCATGGAATGCAGTCCTATCTTTAAGAAATTTGTCGACACCTAGTCGCTGTAGTCGTAATTTAGTCGTATCTAATGTATTGTGTCTAAATATGATAAATACATAGCAAGTCAAAATCCTATAACAAGCCACGGCCCGCCATTTCATATTCTGTAGTATTTCGCTTAATGCGAAAAATTGATCAGATCGGAACTATTTTCAATAGCGTTCGTCCTCGCGTCAAAATGCTTTGGTATAGCAAATTTCATCAAAATATTTCAAAAATTATGATCAATACCTGTATGACGGACGGACGGACGAACAAGCTTGGGTCAACTCAAAATCAGTTTCTGATCGGTGTAAAGTCTTTTTGGATGTTGCATAAATCCGCATAAACTTAATCTACGTTTATAACACAAGTGGTATGCAAGGCAACGGTTGGCAGTACCAGTTCATTTACTGGTAACCAGGTCCAAGCTTTACGAAATGCCGAGAGAACACTTTCTAAATAAAATCAATGGTTAGATTACCCAGGGAAATATGTTAAAAAAATTCACTTTCTCATTATAAGCTCGGAGATGGTTTCAAAATGTACATAACTGAATACGACTGGTCGTAGGTTAGAGTCTCTCTGTCTCTCTGTCTGTCTATCTATCTATCTATCTCCATATAAATATATATATATACATACCTTGCATAAAAAAAAATCGCACAAACAAAATAAGTCGCGCAAAATGAATCGCACAAATGAAAAGTGATTATGTCTCCAGGCCTTGTCAATTAGTGTTGTCCCTTAATGCCGGCAAAAGTTAGACAATTCACCTCTCTACGATAGGAATTTACATATTTCTTATTCTTGTATGCTACGCTATATGTTGACTATTATTAGAACTCACTAACCATATAAAGGAAATAAATAAATAAATAAAAAAATAATTAAATAAAGGAAGAAATAAATAAACAATTTTATTAGAAATCGCTTGTAGGGAGTTGGGTAAAGTTTTAGAATTGCATGAGCAAATATTCTGAGTTGTAGATTAAAACGTAATGTCGTAACCAAGGTCAATTTAGTCTGGGTCACCCATTATCTACCATGAGCGCAACTCTATCTATAGACGATGGGTGTCCAAAATTCGTTCTACGACGTATACAAAATTCTCAGTTGTTTTACTCAGCTTTCACACATAATATTAACGGTTTATATAAGATGAGATTTTTATGCTTGTTTTGTTTGTATGTTTACATACATATAAATACTCATTAAGACATACAATGTGTTGTAGCAATTTAACAATTGAGGATAGTTGGTTATTTATTTAAATGGTTTTTTTGTTTTTTGTTTGTTTTTTCTTTTTAATAGATTAAAGAGATTGTGTTTCGTGTGAAAGAAAGACAAATAAAAACAGAAAAATTAACTCTTTTTGCCAAGCAAAGTTACGATGTCACTAAAATCTTTTTAAAATTTTAATTTTAACTGACTCGAATTTTCCGTTTTTCGTTACATATGAACGTATATGCATATGTAATATCAATAAACATAAAAATTTTTACATGCAAAAGGATGAACAGGCAAAAAATGAAAGAAAACAAGAAAAGCAAAAAAAGAGCAAGAAAACGAAAACGAAAACGAAAACGAAAACGACAACGAAAAAGCAGGAAACTTTAATCATAATAAAATTTGCTTGACAAAGTCATTATTTGGTATATGATAAACAAATAATTTTTATACGCTAAGAAAAAACTTTTCGCAGTAATTTGTTTTTAGCAATTAAGATAATAAATAAGTAACTCGTTAAAGATTTTTATTTTTTTTAATTATGCAGTTAAAATTAGGTCTACTAGTAAATTATCTTCGTTGAAAGTTGTCGTTTTTCAAAGTCTACCTCTCGTGTGCAATTCATTACGAAATTTTGGGTACGTATAGATTTGATTTTGGTCCTATATAGGATATAACTATCAGTTAGTTATAGATTGTCGTTCAGTGTATACGAATGTGTAAGAAGATGGATCGCAACTGACAGCATTTAAGGCACTGGGTTTTTTTTTTTCTGCTTTAAATTGCATTAAAGTTGGAAAAGATGCAGCTGAAGTGACGGAAATGATTAAATAGACTGGGAGTGAAAATTTGGTAGATCTCGAAATAGTTAAAGTATAGTGTGCGAGATTTCGAGCAAAAAATATAAGCATAAGTGCCAACGTCTTCAGCAAGAGCAAAATGGTCTTCAACTTGGGGATTATTCTCCAAATCTGTCTGTGCTCTTCCAATTAAATTTATTCAGATCGATGCAATCACATTTAGTGAATAAGTAGCTTACAAAAGTCGAAGATATACGAAAATGGGTCGATCCACGAAACTTCTAGCGCGAGGGCATCCCCAAGTTACCCAAGAATGGCACAACACCATAAATAATGATTTTGCTTACTCCGATTATTAAGGTATCCTAACAAATGTATTTTCATTCGAGAATTTATTTATAGACCGAACGTATTGGTTATGCACTAAGGCGCGTGTGCGAAAAGGTATTTGAATAAATCAAAAAGCAACCCTTGATCAATTTCACTAAAGTAAGACGAGTGCTTCTGAACGCACAAGAATATGGTGCACCATTATTAGCCCCAAACTTTGGGTTAATATCTTGAACTTGAGCTTGCAAGGTATAAGGAGAACACTCATTATTATTTTCTCTTACCACTACTGAGCGGCCTGAACGCATTCTTACAAATCGAAAAAAAAAAAGCTTTACCTCCCTGAGAATAAGTTGTGGTTGAGATACTTGACTACAGTAGATGGTATTCAAAGAAGTGTGTAATTCTCTCAAATAAAATTCAAATTCTTACCTTCTTACCTCGAGTCATATTCGATACTCTGTCGACTTTGTTAGTCGAGAGCACTAATAGCTCTTTGTGTGTAATGGTCAGAGAATTTTAAAGAAATCGTCTCGATGTTCTTAGAAACTATGCTTCATTTTTGAATGGAGGTAAGATCCTCTCTCTATAACTATAGAGACGGTTATATATTTTGTAATTGTTAGAAAGATGTTGAGCCACGTGTAACGAACTAAAAGACGTTTTTGCTTTATTTTCTATTTTTCTTATTTTGATGAATTGAAGTTTATCGCCCACACTATATAGGGCCGATCTGCAATCATCGATTATCGCTGTAAAGAGGAGAGATACGAATGTCAATACACTATACCTTTCTCTTACCATCGTATGAAAAATTATTTAATCGCAAAAGCTCTTTCACGTAACATATGCAAATCACAAACGAGCTCAACTGATCCGATTCGATAGTTATAAGGCGTCTGTTGGCATCACTTTAAAACTTTAGGTTTTTTTTTTTTTCTTTTTAAATATGACCAACCGCTCAAGGACCACTTCCAAGGGTTATACGGAGGTGTAACACGATAATGGTCAGGAAGAAATCAGCATAGAGAAAGAGACAGGGAGGGTGTAGATGCAGCCTAGTGTGTGCCTAATGGGTAAATGTTATGCCTTTACCGACTGAGCACTCACTGTAGTTACGACCAAAGTGAACTCAATCGCAGATGAGATTTGAACCCGCGACCACTAACTTAATATCCGCGATTCTTACCTACTAGGATACTCGTGCGGATAAAAGTAATCGGTGCGGATATTTATATGTAATTAAAGACTACGCATGAAAATACTTAACAATTTTCATAAACGCTAACATTGCTTTTCACGCTTTTTCGGTCGCGATCTTTGGAAAGCCGTTTGGAGGGCATATTCCTTGCGACACACTTACGAAACTTAACGTTTGTTGCCACAAGCATATTAGCTAAGCATAGAGATAAACTTTACGTAACAAAAAAAAAAAAATAATAATATATATAAATATAAATATATATATATATATATATAAATCGAGATCAAAATCTTACATTTGCATCTTGCATACGCAAATATAAATATAGATATGTATATGTATCAATATATGTGTAGATTGAAACAGCTCGAGCTTGAATCTTACATACGAAATGATAAAATTAAAAATATAAAAATTTTAAATTTAAAATCGAAAAGTTTCTTTTAGCAATGTATTAAATGGAAAGAAATATTTTCGTTTTTAAATTGTGATTTTTTCTTATTCACAATATCTTAAAATTCAATTCAATTAGCATAACAAGTTTTTTAAACTTATACCAGTTATTCCCAACATTTTTTCTTTTTTTTTTTTCACAATGATCCGCTCATTTAGCTTCAATATAAAACGCATGTATTAAGAAAGCTTTCATATTTAAGAATCTGATTATTATTGTGACACACATAAGCCTTGATCTGATCGGAATTAATTCTAATGTGAAGGATTTTTCATTAACTCAGCCTGGAGGAAGTCACAACAGGACGCTGTATATACGTGAAATTCACATCTACCCAAGCCTTATATACGTTAAGATATTTTGAATATCCTGAGTGTTTGTTCAACACTTCTTTTTCTTTTTTTTATATCATCCCTAAGGTACTAATAACGCGTTGTTTACATACACAAAGATTCAAAGGGCATGTGAGATTTTTTTTATCTTAAGTTAAAATTGCTCGCAAAAAATGTTCTTCTTAACTTCAAATTTCTCAAGTGTAATTATGATGGATGGGACTGACAGAGGGTGCGTAATAACATTTCTTTTTTCTGATCTCTAAAAGCTCTATAGCCCAAGGTTAAGCTTATCTTTTATAAATTTTACTTCTCCAAAACCATTTAATAAATTAAAAATAGTAAGCGTAACAGTAATAGTAATGGTAAGTAAATTTCAAGTGCGGTACAATTTTCTTTGGTCGTAGCTATATTGAGTCCTCAGCCGGTAAATATATAAAAAAATTATCGACTGGGCACGCAGCCGCGAGACTGCCGCCCCAACCCCTCTCTATTTCTTTCTCTTTCCTCTCTTATGGCTGACGGTCACCGTGCCGAAGAGTGCCTTTTCTCTTTTTTTGCAGTTTTTGAGACAAACATCCGCCAGTTACATAAAGATTTTCAAAAAAATGCAATGCAGCGGCACATTTACAAAATAAATGATTTTTTTTGGTTTTAAATTTAAATGTACTCCAATGCAGGTCCGGGCTGTAGGACCCCTTAAGTTGATAGTGCTTCGCGAGAATGGCTCCTGTGTTGTCATTTTTTGATATTTTTCCAAATAGTCGTTTTAGTATTTGAAGGTCATGCACATACTCGGGCACGGTGATTGACTCGCTGGAATGGAATCCGTTGGAAGTGGATTCTCACTAAATGAATGGAAAAATAAAATTCATCTATAAGCTCTTTAAATATTATTATGCTAGAAGCTTATTTTTCAGATTGTCACGTTGTTCTACCCCCTTGAAGTAATATGTTACGTTAGCCTAAAACGTTGCGATTCAATTCAAAAATATTCCGATCTGATTTCTTATTTGAGCGATTTATGTGTGTTTCAAAGTTCGACATATAAGAAATATTTTCTCAATATTGTTAGGTAATTATTTACCTTTCCAACGCAATCAAATTGATTAATTAATGCATTTTGCTGATGTCGTTGTTGTTTGCATTCTACCTAAGACGTATAAATATAAAGTAAAGCGAAATTTATTATAGCGGTTATGAAATTTTACATTGCAGCGATAATAGAGAATTTTGATTACAAATGCTCTCGCAGCCTACTATCAATTTCTGCTGCTATAGTGGGGGAATTTAATTTACTATCATTCAGAAGTTAAGGCCTTACAATGCCAAATCTACTATAAATGATTTTTGCGTCAAATTTTGAGTGTTTTTTACCATAATACCAGAAACCTGTTTAAAGCAATCGATAGCCCGTAAATTCGATCGTAATTTGAATATTTTACACACACCCACACACACACACACAAACGAGGCGCTACAGCGAGTCTAAAATCGGCAGTTGTCGAACTTACTCTCGATATATCGATGTGTTTATGAGCCCTAATTGTACCAAGCATTCTTATAACGAATCATACCACGATGTGAACCTCAGTCACATATAAGAATCATGAGAATAACTCACTCAAGAATAATTACATCAAATTTATTAAAGGCAACCCCCCTCAACACCCTCAATTAATCAGGAGACGTGCCCGATTCGTGTAATACGATGACGAGAAAGAGAAAGATGGGCGTAGTCTAGCAGATGTCTGCCCAATTGGTAGGTGTTATGCCTCTACCAACTGGGCACTGACTATAACTGCGTGCGACCACCGCACTGAGATTTAAAGTTGCGAACATTGTCTTTGTAATCGCGATTCTTCCCCATTGGGCAAATTTATATATATTCTGTAACGTCTGCCATATGGATAGGGTTCGATATTTTGTGGAAATTTTGACTTTGAAAGTGAATGCCAGCCTAAGGAAGATGTATTGAAAAGATCGTGTATTTCATGCGAATACAAAATCTTTTACTTTGGAATCATTTCAAAATAAATATATTTGAATGGCTTTAATGACACGAAACGTATTGTTATTGCAATTATAAATTTTACTACTAGTTTATGTCATTATGGAGTTGATTTTAGAAATTTGTAAGAGAGCGAACTGATTTAATCGCGCCTCCAAGCTAACGATGCCTATAAAAGCGATATTCTTTGGAGAGAGAAATTTTTCATTCGAGAGCTCTTTTAAACGCATATTAAGAACTCATGATCTCAACTTTTTGGCTCTCATTAATTGCCAGGCACATGCGTTAACACGTTATATATACATATATACAAAGAAGAAATAATAATAATAAACTTACTTATAATTGTTATTAATCCACAATTTATGCTCGTATATATATATATAAAAGAAGAAACATCAACAAGAAACATAAGAATGTGTGTTGGCTTGTGTGTTGTTTGCTAATTGTTGTGGTCGGGATTGATGAAAAAATTTTGTAAACAACAACGATTAAGAAAACGGCACAATCATTATAGAACACAGAGAGCCGTGCTGGATACACCGTTTGTTTGTTTGTTTTTTTTTTTTTTTTTTTTTTTGTTTGCGAAAAAAATTTTTCAATTTATATATGATTTCTGCGCACAATATGAAACACAAATGCAAAAAAAGAAAAAAGAACAAAAAAAAACAAAAATCAAAAACGACAATAAAAATCAAGTTTTACTTTCGAAAAAACAAGAAAAAAAAATGTTTTTTTTTCTTTTCATTAAATTAACATTAATTTTGTATAGCAGCACTGGGATCAATAGTGAGTGAGTATAGGGTATAGAGAGGATAAGCCATGTATAACATAAACCTCTCGCTCTCGCTTTTTTTCGTTTATTTTCTGAGCTTTTAATGCAAGCACTGATAATAAACCAAATCATTACATTTGCATACGAACACGTACGTGTGTGTATGCGCGTATTTATCGATATATGAAATCTGCGTAAATCATGAATTCTTGATTGTATTCTAATTGTTGGTATTATTATTATTATTATTATAATTTATAATTTTCATTATGTACATATATATATATATATATATATATTTTTTTTTTTTTTTTTTAAATTTTTAAATTTACTTGATTTTTAATTTTTTTTTCCTTTGTATTACTACTCGAAGCACTTTTTAATATTTTTGACATTTAACACTTGATTATTATTATTATTATTATTATTATGATTAACTTTTTCAATGCAGACAAGACAAACGAAGAAAAAAAAAAAAAGAAAAAAAAAGAAGCGAAACGGGCGCTGATAACACAATTAATTATAACGTATTTTAAAGATTTATTTTAATAATTTTTCATATAAATATTTCATATAAATTTTTCATCTGAGCCAACGTTGTGTATAAATCGTTTTTTGTATAATAATTTTTTTTTTTTTGTGTCATTTTTTTACGTTATACAAGAAGACAACAACAAAAATTTAAAAATAAAAAAAAGGAAATAAAATAAAAGAAACGAGGAACGTAAATATTTTTTTCGTATTTAAATTAAAGTTTATTTTATTATTATTATTATTATTATTATTGTTTGGAGAGACAGGCGTACACACACGATCGATGGATTAAGTCTTGTTTTTCTTTCTTCTTCTAAACGAATTCGAACGTATACGGATTTGCTTCTTGTTTTAGTTTTGCTCGTGAGTTCTTCAGTCCGTTCAAAACGGTATCTCGCTATTGACTAAAATACTATAAAACAAAACCAACACATTTTTCCCATATGTTGACTTCTCTGTTATTTTGTATGTTATTATTGTTCTTGTTTGTTGTTGCTATTTTTGTTGTTGTACATTTTATATAGTTGCTTCGGCGCCGTTGCATTTGTCATAATGATCATGGTGATGATCGTCGTTTTTATCGTTATCATTATTATGGATAGTGTATTAAGTTAGCAGCAGCACCAGCACTAGCAGCAGTAACAGCAACAGCAACAGCAACAGAAACAGAAACAGAAACAGCACCAAGACCCTGTTCACAATAATGACGATGATGATCGTAATGCTTATGATCGTTTCATGTACTTCGTGCTTCTGCTCTTGGGTAAAATAATTTTTATGGAAGAAATTCATTCGCATTGTATATATAAATAAATGAAAGTCTGTTTTTCTGTTTTTTTCTGTTTTTTTCTGTTTTTTTCTGTTTTTTTTGTTTTCGCCCATCTCTGTAAGAGTAAACAAACAAATAAATAAACAAACAAACAGACCAACAAACAAACTGACAAATAGACGGACAAATATATTATTACTATTTATTATCACGAGTAACACAAAAAACTTGTACTTTATTGTCCCTCTCTTTATAGCCTATGTTTTATGTGCTTTTCTGTATATTTTCGTATATCGTTAGGTGTTACTAAGTAAAAGTTTCTTTTGTTTAATTTTTTTATCTTATATGTGAATATGTAACACACTGGTGCCGTACTCTTTACTAAGATTCCGTTGACTTCCTCTTTATTTAAACATTTATATTCGTTTCTTTGGCTTTTCTATTAAAAACGTACCGACCAAATTAAGCAGCGTACCTATAATTCGCTGTAATCCGCGCAGCTAGCGCAATAAAATGTGTTTTGTTTTTTTTTTTATTATCTTTATTTACTTATTTATAATTTTTTGCTTTCTGAAGAAGTCATGTATGGCTTAAAGAAAACCAACCAACCAACGTATAAGGTGTAGATCGTAAAATGTTTACAAAAAGAAAGAGATCTCTGCAGCATTTCTTAGACAAAGGCAAAAAACATTTTATATATTATGTGTATAGGTATAATGCTGTTGGTTTTTGGCGAAGATCGCTAGCAACATGCTGCGGAAAGTGAATCGCAATAAAAACAAGTTTATTACATCGAAATTATGCAGCATAGGTTACAGCAACAGGCTTGGAAAAACAATAATATTGTAATGAGTAAATACATAAACATGTATGTGTGTGTGTGTGTGTGTTTCGGCCACGTTTAAGCAAAAACCAACAAATAATGCATTTAAATGCATGCAATGTCTGTGTAAGCAAAGAGTTTTCTAAAAATGTTGCTGCAACCAATTTGTCCCTTTTTATAGTCGCATGTGTTCGAGAGTGTTCAAGAGAGTCGTATATCTCGAGAGTGTTAAAAAATGTGTAAGTGTGAATAGTTTTAAAAATCATTTTTCTATTCCAACGGAATCCATCCGTCTGCCTGAACTTGCAAACATTACGACTATTGTCACATTATCTCTCTGTGCATTTTTAATTAAAGTCATAACTAAATTATCGCTTTACACGCGAACAAAGTTTTTTAGTGTGAATTTCGAAGACAGCAAACAATTCATTTTAGCCACCTTTTTACGTTACGTCGCAATTATAACACTATTCCTTTACATATTCGAAGCGAATGAAAACCATTCGAATAATGACATCAACAAAAGCAAAGAAAGAACGACAAACAACTGAAGAAAAAAAAAAAAAAAGTTCCCATTAAATAAATTAATTCCTTTACCGCTTTTTTCCTTTTCGTTTACACAACGGCTGCATCTGCACCACCACTGTTAAGCAAGCAAATATTAAAATTTCACTAACAATAATAACGAAATGAATGACTTTAAAGAATGGCCTGAAAATGCACATAAACCTATTTGGTGTATATTTTTTTTTTTTTCGTTTGCCAACAAACTAATGCAGTTCACACGGGCCGAAAACTTTCTAAATAAAGAAAAATTCCAAAAAAATATCGGAAAAAGACATTGAAATATTATATCCAGATAAGACAGTTAGTTACACATAATAAGGAAAACGAGAACTTGTCGCTCTGCTTACGAGAGAAGTGTTAAAATTTTTACATAGCAAAATCTTGCCGACTCCACCTAAAGTCCAGTCAAAGAGATTGTGAAATTAAATATGAAAAAATCTATGAAAATGCCACCGACTCTGAGATCCTTTGCTGGCTCTTCAAATATTTTTTAAACAAAAATCGGCCTCGTTCTCGAACACTTGAATTCGCCGGATACCGGCAGATTAGCGACCAAGCAAAGCGATTATTTGATTAGTCATTTGTTCTTTCTATGCACATGATGATTTATACTAATGTACCTATGTATGTGTGTATGTTGGCCTAAGGCTTGGCCATCGCACATTTAAAGAAATAAAAAAAAAAAAAAAATCAAATTTTTATTTTAAGTGAGAGCAGAGATATTTCACTCCGCATGAGTAGTCGAGCAGACATGACTATGTCGCGACTATCAAGTCTGTGTTCACGGACTCAAATCTCAATGCAGTCGAGTTTCCTTTGATTGTAGTTATGGTGAGTTCTGAGTCGGCGATTGGGTACAGAAACACTACTCTGCGAGCATTTCGCTACCTCTTTCTCTTTTTTTACTTGTTCCTCACCATCACCGTAATACGGGAATAGGCGACATTTCCTAAGTGATTGGTCATCTATTTGAAAAAGAAAAAAACACTCGCTAAATATTTACACTGCACGAAAGACGGGAAGTATGTTATCTTAACTAAGCTGATCGGCTTAATCGGCTTTATATATGCGCTGTCTCTAATATCGAATATATTTCAACAATTCGTACAGTATTGCAGATTTTGCTGCTGATCAAAAATATGTTTAGTTTATGTTGCAAACGTTTTGAAAAATGAATATACCCCTCATCCTTAGGTGATGGATATAAAAAAAAAAATCGTAGTTGCAGTTACGCTCTAGTTTTAATTAGTTTATGTGATGAATTAATTATTAGTATTATTAAAAGCTATAGTGTGTAGAAGTGTGTGTGTGTGAAGACTGCCGTTGCATTTCTGATAAAAAAAAAAAAAAAAAAAAAAAATGAAAGGAAAGGAAAATTGTTGTCAATTTGCGTTAGAACGAAAACAAGGCGGCTGAAATTGCTGCATCATTACGCTGCCTGATTATTTATTTAGATAAAAATTAAACATGCAAAGCCTAACCAGCAAGAATTACTGCTTCCTATACCGAAGTCAGTCATGGCACACAAAAGAAAGGGCGACACAACAAGATTTTACAGAAATGGCGAAAGAAGTTCACTCAGAATTTGTCATAGACTTGTCTCGAGCACGTTGACGTTAAACGGATTTAGACGATAAGCGAACTTTTGGACGAATATTCAAAAAAAAAAAAACTTGCTCTCCAGTCAAAACAGCGTAGCTTCTGCTTCGTATTTCTTAGTTGTTGTAGCTCTATTAACGGACTTACGTTTCTAACGAAAAACCGCATTATAAAGCGATATAGCACAAGACAAAAGAAATTAACAGAATTCGCCTTGTGGATCAAGAATGCAATGGAAAGCAAATGCGGAGCTCTACTGAGCACTACAACGGTTCATAATTCCCCGGACTAAGGAAGAGAAGAGTTTTTCTTTTCTGTTTTTTGCAATCTCTGCGTCTTTCGTTGGCATAATCTTGTTAAACAGTGATACGGTTCGACACTTAACCATGGCCTTATAACTTGATGATAGCTTGATTGCCCCCCTGCAACAGCCTTTGGAAATTTACGCAAAGATAATAATCACCGCATCTGAAGAACACTGAAACTTTTGGGCGTCCATTGGGTCCATTGCTTTCATCAATGCTTCTTCATATAGTCCAGCGTTTTGTAACTTAACAATTCCACCCAATACGTGACGTCGAGCTGCGTCACATAGATGTGACGAATGAGTTGAAACAAACCTTTTTTGCTTTAAATCCTTTTGCAATTTTTTCTTTTATCCTCTAGTGAATTGTAAATTGTTCATGTGCCCATAGTTGTACACTTTCACTTGATTTGTGAAAAAGATGAGTGTCCGGTATAGTAAAGCCGTATCAAGTCGTCAAGTTCCATGCTGTCCGAAATACGGGCATAAAAGTCGGGTAAAGCACAAAAAACGCTTACGAAAAGTAAAATGCACGCGTTCTTCCACTTCATCTCTCTATGATCTATGACACCTTTTTGGGAATAAAACTTCGCAAGCAGATAATTCATTTCCGCACATAGTAGTTCGAATTTTCTTAAGTGCTTTCAAAGGTTCCAATTTTAGTACCATAGCTTTGTTGAAGCGACAATTGTTTCTTAGTGATTTTGTGTCTTCGCCACCATAGGCTTAGCCTGAATCTTTTATTACACATTGTAAGAAGCAGAAATTGTATTACTATGTATGATAAATAAATTAAATTAAACAAGCTTTTGTTGATACGAATCCATTTTTCATATTCCTAAACGATATTAATGGGTTAAGCAAAAAAAATCTACTTTGATAAATTTGCGACATTTAAACTTCACGCTGGGCGGATATCGATCGGATATCGCATGAAATATAATTGACAAGATATCGCATCTCACATCCCAGTCAAGAAAACAGGAAACTTTTTTTGGAGAGGAGGTGTAATTTAACTTTCATGAAACATGGCCAGGATAGTCTTCGACGACTACAGTCCAAACTTGATGTAAAAAAATTTTTTTTTTTAAATTCAAAAAACAAAACTTTTGTTCATCGAAATCAAAAAAATATATATATAAAAATATATACATACATATATATACATATGGGACCCCAAGCGACCCAAAGCCCATATCTAACGTTGTGATGGGTCAGTCGCAAGCAAATGTTTCCAATATGTTTCCTTCTCATATAAGACTATAACGAACTCAATACTCCGGAGCAACAGTCGCAAGAAAGCTCTTCAATATAAATTTTTTTTTTTTATAGCAAGGCTGTAAGGTCAGGAAAATTAAAAAAATTAAAAAAAAATACCTGTGATTTGTGATGGCTGTATGTGTAACTCAGATAACGGCCGCCCATTTTTTCTAATTATTACGAAATAACCTAAAGCCCAGTTAGTGATTAAACAAAAGTCCTAAGTAATAAAGGGACAATCTGGTCCCATTGATCAAATAGACTTGTTAATCGTATGCCCGGTCGCGAGATCGGACTAGTGGGCTATTTAGTAATCTAGTATTTCTATAATCAAAAATTAAATTTATTTTCTACTTTCTATTAATTGTTTCCGAAGATGAAGTTGCATTCGATCTTAGCTCGATTTTTCGCTTAACATTCACTCCATTAATTAGATAATTAGTTGATTACGTATCATATACTTAAGAATTTACTAAGAGTTACTCAGAGTTACATCACACAATGTGAGCTTTTCGTAGCACCACAAAAAAAGAAAAAAAAAAAAGAAAAAAAATTAAGAGAAATGTAAAATAACGCCATAAATAAAAAATTAACAAAAGTTTAGTAAAAAGTCCAAAAAAAAGAAAAAAAAACTAAACCTTAAAAGCAAATGACTACCAGTTGGTAATTACTAAACATACACCCATACCCTACAGCTGATTGATGGATGGATGGATGGATGGATGGATGGATAGATGTGTGTCGTGTTTTCCACTGTGTGTACATAATCTTACAGAGAAAAGAAAAAAAACTTAAAGAGATGCCCGCACATAAAAGCATTTGAGTGAATGAAAGAAAGTGAAGTGAAGTGTATGTGTCAGCAGATAAGAATTCCTGGCATTCATCCATGATTGCTTGTTATTCATGTTTTTATATATGTTTGTATGTGAAACTTTGTGGGGTCCCGCTACTCTTAATTACAACAACAATAATATAAAACCAGCGCCAACGAACAACATGACGTCTTAATGTTAACATACACATTAATTTTCTAAGCGAATAGTTTGCAACATACATCTCGCACAGTAGATTAATATATGTATATATATATATATATATATATATATATATATATATATATATATATATATATATATATATATANATATATATGTATATGTATATGTATATGTATATATATATATATATATTAATTTTATCGTTATTGCCTTTTTTGTACTTGTTGTCATTGTCGCACAGTAGATTAATCTAAATAATGCGTCTCATCATTTTCAAAGCGCATAGCTCGGTATTAAAGGGCAAATACTGTAGGGAGAGAGTATGTTTTTTTTCTTCTTGCACCCTGTAACACATCTCCCAAATTAAGTTTTCTCGATCGATTTTAGAATTTAGGAGAACTTACCTATAAAATGTTCGCCAGTTCGCCGTTGTTTTTTTTTCATTTTTCATTTTTCAATAGGGAAAAGCTGAGGCTTTTTTTGCAAGTTCTGCGTTTCTGTAGTCCCTAGAATCGACTTAAGCTCAATAAGCGTATGATATACGCATGAGTAGCCGAGTAGCCTGTGTTCACGAATTGAAATTTTAATGTGCTAGAGTTCACTTTATTCATAGGAATGGTGAGTGTTTAGTCTATAAAGTCTATAATACTTTCCTCAGTTCTTTCCACCCATCGTCACCGTACCACAGGGGACGGAATAGGGGACATTCCCTAAGTGATTGGTCATATGATAGAAAAGAAAAAAAGAAAAACACTATGGCTTGTCATAGTTGAGAATTTGTTTGGTCGACGCGTACAAAAGTTTGGCTTGAATATAATCTAAATCGGGATATATGGAATAGTTATACGGATACGCCCATATTTAATGAGCAGCAAGTTCATAATTTCCATGCTATTAAATCAAACAACCATTAAATTCAAAGGATAAATTTAATGAAAATCAACGGTCCACGGTTTCTCTTAAGAGAATACGAATTTTTATTTAATTTTTTGTTGAGAGTTACAGAAGTTTCCTGAAATAAGTCTAAGTACACATTAATACGAAGTTTAAGATGTGTATGGATATTAGCACATATAGCTGTAAGTGCGTATGACTGTCTACTGCAACTTAATGCATGTAAAATTTTGCATGATTGATGACAAATTACATTTAGATTGATGACGTATGAGTCAAGTGAACAACAGGCGGCAATTTAACCAAATACTTTAAAGTGATGCGAGAGGAAAGGATAACATAAAAAAAAAAGAAAGGAAAAAAAGAAAATTTGTACAGCATTTTGAAAAAAAAATTGGAAATTTTTCAACGAAGAATTTTTCCACCAACATGACTGATGAATCTAAGTATAAAGTGCTCGAAAATTTCAATTTATATCTTAAGTAAGGAATTAAAGAAGATTTACTCCTGTCGGCTGTCATTGCAGATGAATTGATCCGTTTCACTTGCAATTGCCATCATAATGACGAGCAATTATAAAACATCTAATGCACAGCTTCACTTCTTCTTCTTCTTCTTCTTCTTCTTCTTCTTCACCCAAATGCGGACAATGACTCATCAAGTTATGTATTTATTGAGTTTTTCGTTTTGCATTAAAGAGTTTTTTTTTTTTGTTTTTTTTTTTTCCCCCCTCCTTTGTTTTTATATGAAGAGATCAAAGTGAATTTTGTTTTTCTTCTTAAAACACTGTGTGAACGCATTAAATTTGATTTCATTAATGACGGAAAGATGCTTAAAAAAAAAAAGAAAAAAAGATATTAAAATAATATCAGTGGTGTTCACATTATATTGTAATTAGACTTGAGAGATTTCGCAAAGATTGTAGTACGCTTCGGCTTTATGTTATAAATCGGTTTCTTGGAACTCAATCTTGCCTTACACCTGCACACTCCAAGATGTTAATTAGAAGAAGCTTGCATTCATTTACGAAAAAACTTTTATTAAACAGAGTATAAAACGAAGCCGTTCATATCCACTAAAATCATATCACATGTACATCGAGTGCTTTGAGGTCCTCAAAGGTCTGATAAGTGTTTATACAAAGCTTTAGATCAATATTTGTACTGCAAATTAACAGCGATTACCAAGACTCACTATTTTGAGACCTTTGTTGTTACTTCGAGTTCATTGCAAATGCATTTTTTCTTCTTTTCATCCATTCTGCAGTATAGGCGCCTCAGCCGCATCGTTGAAATAAAGACCGAAGAGCAGGCAGGCGAGGTGAACAGATTTTGGGCGATATTATGCCAGGTCAACGACATGCAAGGACTTAAAAGTTCGAAAAGGGATTCTAAGCGACAATTGTCATGACCCTGTGAACTGCCAAAGCGTATAACGGCGTATTTGTCACTTTTACAACTGACAGCATTTTCCCAACTCATTTGGTTTAGAAGTTTGTCAGCAGTCAGGGGCAGTTAAAATTGTACGTTTATTCATAAATCATCCTTCAAGTATCCTCTTTGATCAGCAATAGCTATTAGAGGAAATGGTGACCTTTGACCTTTCTCTACATAAAATAATAGTTTTCCGCTTAGCATTATTGAGTTATTCAGTGTATACGGACGCTAAACATGGAATGCATTACATTTGTTGTTGTATGATTTGAAGACATCTGCTGCCGGAGTCCATCAAGCATATCCCAGTTGTCGGTTTTGATTTCAATTGTTTAAAAGCGCTGACTGTGATGTCAATGACAAAGAAAGGCCTGGAGAACCAAAAAAGTTCGCAGCAAATGAATTCCAAGACTTATTGGACGAAAACTCAGTTCAAACTCTTAATTAACGTTTACATGCGATCCGAAAGATGCGAAAGGAGGGAAAGCGGCTATCATACGAATTGGCTGATGGAATGTCACTTCAAATCGTTCCAGAATCGTTCGTTCATTTCATTCCTTCTCAGGTAGAAAGAGGAAGAGGGTCTACTACGGCAATATCAAGCACAAAAGATCTGTGGATTAGTTCAAGAGAACCGTCTCTATCGACACCGAAGCGGAACATTCATGCCCCACAAAGTTTTGCTATGCATATGATGGGATTAACGAGGTGGAGTGTGTTACGCGGCACTAAAACCGAATGGAAATTGTTGCAGAAATGACCAGCAACAGCAGCAGCTAACAAGCCCGATGCCATCCTTTTGCATGACAGCATTCGGCCATCCATTGCTAAAGCTGTCAAGGACATGTTGTTGCAGCCCGAACGGGCCTGATTACCACTTGTTCAGATAAACGCAACATGGCTGGGCTGGCACGCAGTTTCGGCCGATGATTGGATCGCTACCAAATAAATATCGTTCTTTCGATACGGTTCCGCCATGTTGCCACCGAGATGGGAAAATTGATGAGTGAAAATATTTTGATTATTTTCAACGTTTGTGTGTGCGATTAACAACTAAAAAAAAGAACTTTTCGAACAAATTAACACATTAGCGTATATGACAATGACAAGGGAAGGGAATAACAACTCGATTTTTACAAATAATACCAATGTACTGACTATTGGATGTAGTCGGATAAAGTAACCGGAAGCATTTCGAAGTCACGTGGTATCCTTCATAAATATTCCAACTAACTAAACGAAACGCATGAGCAACATAGAGCGGATGAGCTCAATAAAGTTGGGTTTGTGAACGTCCTCTTAGTAAACATACATAAGACTCTGTAGCCGATCTTGGAATCAACTGCCAGAGGGACAGATTCATAGGTTTCACCTTGTAAGTCTGTCTGTCTTACAGAAACTTTACAGCAAATCATAATTTGCCCACACTTGCCCAATTATATCAACATTTTGCAAATAGTTGGGGAGATGAAAGAAACGGTTTCACACACGTTTTTACATACATTTAATGTTGCGGACAGCAAAAATATTCATCTAAAATGTATTGATGATTGAGGTGATAAGTACGTAAACTTTATAAGGAAATTATTTAAGGAAGACTAGCAAAGTTGAGTGTGTTCAATTTTTCTTTTATGTTTGTTAAATCTGTTTCGTGAATTCCTAAAAATACATTGCCACGATTTCTGCTGTCCTTTTGTTTTTGTTGTTGTCTTATTTTTTTTATTTTTATTTATTTATTTATTTATTTTTTTTGTTTTTTGCTGCAATATTCATTAAGTGTTTTTGCCAATCAAATTGCTCAAAATCAATATTGAATTGGTGAATGAATTTCTTTTTAAGTTTTAAGTAAATATAGAGATATATTTACCCGCACACATTCCCACGCATCGATACTTATTCACTCAAATGCTGCGTTTTATTTTCGGTCATAGTAAAAGAAAAATAAATGAGCGAGCGAGATAACAAGAGATTGAGTGGGAAAGAAAAAAATGAAAAACAAAAAACAGAAGACCGGCGTTTATTTTCTATGGTCGCGAACCAACACACTGGGTATATATTAATTTTGTGATGCCATTTGTGACATAAGTAGAAGTAAATATCAAAAATAGCATTAAATAGAAAAGTGTAACAAACGTTATCTTCTCGATCAGCTAAGAAATTTTGAAAATGCATTTTCAGCTCGTGCAATTTCATGTGAACGAAAGAAAATGAAAAAAAAACAAAACCAAATCTAAATTATTATACGTTTGAGACGAGCCCCTGTTCCATGCGACTTTTTCCTGTTCGCAAACCGGAAAAGACTCATAAAAGGACAGAGTTTTGCCCCGATTAAAGAGATGAAGTGCTCAAGGCCATACCAGAAAGCGCATAGCAAAAGTGCTTCGAGGATTGGAAAAAACGCTGCCACAAGTAAATTGCATCTAAGATTGATTGCTTTACTCAGGCTCAAAATAGGTATATATATATAGGTATATAAAATAGGTATATAAAATAGGTATATAAAATAGGTATATATATATATACATATAATAGGTAATGATATATATATATGTATATATATATATATGTGCTATGAATTATACACTAACTTTATAAGGTTAGGCTAGTTTTCAAACACCGTTGGGCATCTAAGATTCAGCGCAAAGTGAGCGTAACTTCGCCACTTTTTATATTTTATTGATATACGTTTAAATTTTTTCATTTAATATATTTTTTTTTTACGATTTTATTGGCAAAGAAAATATTACGAAAATTTTGTATGATGATTGATAAAGTTTTTCCTTTTTTTTATATTTACGCTAAAAGCGTCATTTAATGTACGCTGCGTTCTCGTATGCATTTATTTTCATACATAAATATCTCATATTATATCATAAATTATAATAAATATTATATATGGAAAAGAAGAGAGCGAGAGAGAGAGAGAGAGAGAGAGAAATAGTGATTGTTTGAAGAACTTCTAAAAAATCCAATTAAATCACTTATGTTCTCATCATCCATCAGAAAACGTGATGTAAACTTAAGCTTAGTAGAACTTGAATACACAATAAAATCCACAATACGTGACCTATATCGGGCTATATCGGGCATTTACTCAAGACGACAATCTCTCCCAACCCTAACTCCGGCTTACTGAAAACACATTTTCCCAGACAATAAATACTTGAGTGAGTTCGTTAAATTTGTTGTTGTTTTATCAATGTCGGCAAATTGTGAGATTTTTTGCTCATTTATTTCAACAGCAGAGTTTAGAATAGAAATAATGGCTTATTACCGTCCTTACTGATTATTTATTCCTTTTTATTCGTTCATATGATACAAAGGTATATTAAATTTGTGCGGATGATGACTCATCTTTGGTTATGTGGATCGATTCTGAATCGTTTTTGTCCCTCAGATGGATGTCTGTCCATGCATTTTTTCCTCTACCTTACTTACTGGCTTATTTCGACAAAACTCGTGAGTCAGATAATTTTTACGACCACTTTTCATATAACGTTTTATTTTCAGAAGATCTCCGTAAAACGAAAAACTTGGAATTTTCAATATTTCTCATCGAGTTATTGTGTTATCCCAGAGTAAAAAATTCGCTCAGCCTGCCGAAATTTTTCGCATCACCTCCCATATACGAAAAGCTTATGCCTTTAATATGGAAAGAAGGTTTAATTTCAAAATATTTTGCGATAAGAATTGGAATTGTATACGACTTGAACCACTTAAGTCTATTTTTCGGACTTCAATTCATATAATAGTTCTGTTGAAAAGTAAAAATCTTTATGTAAACAAATTCTTATTTAATTAGTACTTCGTGATGAAAGTAAGTGAAGAATGGTAAGATTTGCTAAATTTTGATCATCATATTAATAAACACGTTGGTCCCTCTGTCCTGTAGCCGCGCTTATGAAAACCAATTAGAACGTCCGATATTTTATCTAGAAAGTAAATGCAAAATTTTGGTGGGGGAAATGGTATGCGGCATTTTATGGGCTACCGTATATAACTATAAGGGTTCTTACTGGTTTTTTTTTCCACTACTTTTGGTATTTGGTACGCATATTAGACAAAACAAAAAGGTAAACATCATTCACTTAAAAATGTTGCAAACTTTTCAGGCCGGAAGCAAAGGTTATGGTTCTATAAACTACCATCATTAGCAGACAAGCCACGAGTGCGAGAACACCTTCAGTGTTCATCAAGACCGAGTACGACATTGTTTTTTTTCCATATTACCTATGAATTTTTTCACTTTGAATTGGACGAGTTATGCGCCAGAATATTCAAAGCAAGGGAGCATTAGTGCTTCTCTTGCAACACAACGACGCTCGTTCCTACATGTAACCTCTTCTTAACCGCACCTTCCTAGTGCATACGCAATAATTTTTTACCTTCAACAAGTCCGTTTGTAAGAAGAGTACTAGAAGTATTCAATAGGGATCAAAGAATAGGAATAAGCAACACAGACGGATAGGAGTTTATTAATATTGGATGTGATATGAGGCTAGGATTCAATAAGTATTACAAAAATTTGTATACCGAAGTTTCTGAATCAAGGACACAGGACCTTATTGTCCGTAAGTCTTAAAAGATTACTTTTCCTAAGGAAACAGCTGAAGAACCGCTGACATGTTCTAAGCAAAACGAAAATATTATAATACTAGCAGTGCAAGAGACTGAGAGACCGGGCCGGCTAAGCATTACAATAAAACCAGTTTTAGCATATTATGAGCTCTGGTCATTCAATCTTCACTGACGCAATCAATCTGTTAAAAATAATTTGATAACTTATTTCTTAAACGTTAGGAAAACTGAACTGAAATACGCGATACACGATTAAAGATACCGACTGATGGCTTATGAAGAAAGCGACTGACAAGAATTGAAACAAAGAACAAATCCGCAAGACTCCATACGACTGCAGCATAACGTTCTGAACGTAGCAAAGGGCATACTTGTATTAGTATAGCTCCATGCTTTCGTACGTAAGGAACGAGAAGAAAAGAATTTTTTTACTTCCATTATGATCGCAACAATTCATACTAAATACCTAGAAATATTGCTGTTCGTTGTGTGAATGTATTTTTATTATTAATTTATCTCAGCTTATACCCACTGGTTGCTTGCGAAGCGTCATTGATGACTCAAGGGACGACGAGTTGGTTGGGGCTGGTTTATCTAAAAGTCCCTCTTGTGATGTTCGCATTCATCGCTTTCTATGTACATTATTTTGTGATGTATTAATTTCTGAGTTGAGGCAAAGTGACGGTGAATACGCATCAAGTGTTTCCATCTGGCATTGTCTCTTTAATTTGATGCTTAACACTGGGATTAAGTACCACTTGTGCAAATGAATTTTCTGCGTGCGTTTGTGGGTTCATTTTTCTTCACTTTTTAATTCCAAAAAAAGCCTTTGCTCCATAGTGTTTGTTATTTTTCTTCTTACTTAATTTTTTTTTTTGTTTTTTTATTTGTGATGTTCAGCATTTTTCGAGTCATTATGTGGTTGAGTTTTCCAACCACTTTAGGCTTCCGCATAATGCGTCTTAATATACATTTTATTGTTGTTCGCCTTCTATCTCTCCCTCTCTCTTTCTCTTTCTCTCTTTCTCGTATCGGAATGTAAAGCGAACAATCATCAGCAGACTGACTGCCTTTTGCCATCGCTTACACCAAATTGTTCCGAATGCTGTTTGCGGTGATGGTAATTGGTGTCAAGGAATTTTTTGTTGGCCCTTTCATTAAACATGAAATCTTTGTCTTTCATTTTCATTTTCATTTCCCTTTTGTTTGTTGGTATGAATCCAAACCGATTCCTTTGCTTCTTTTGTTTTGGGCTTAAATGTGTGGTCAAGTGCTTGATGTTCAACTTTTGCTTAACATTTTCTTTTCATAATTTACTTATTTATTATTATATTACTTTTTCATTTTCATTTTCATGTTCGTTTTCATTTTCATTTTCTTCTCTTTTAGCTTTGCATGAAGGGAAACAAAAATCAATTAAAAACATTTCTGGAATGTGTCTCTGGTTATTCATAAATACATTGGCAGTTTATATGTTTGCCGCTTGTGCGCTTCTTAAGTGAAATTAAGACGACGAGCAAGTTTTCCTCTCTATAAAAAAAATACACAAAATAAAAATAAAAAAAAAAAAAAAAAACAACAAAACCGAGAAACATGTAAAAGCAAAGAAACCGAAAGTCTTCAGAGAAATCTCCCTTTATTACGAATCGTTTGGACATTTTGTAATTCATTATCATTTTGAGTGGCTTTTAAGTTTTGCTCTTAATTGTTTAACGTATTGTTTTTTGATTGATTGTAAACAACACTGGCAATCATTTTGTACTCTGCCATTGTTGTTAGCATTTATTTATGGACAAATATATAATTACTTTCAATTTGATTCACAAGCGATGATTTTATCTATATATTATATATGCTCGTTCTATCCATATCTATATATATCTATATACCTATATATATATATATATATATACGTAATCTATCAAACTTGGATATTGAGAACTGTTTGGTGATTGGGTGATGATGAAAAAAGGAAAAACAAAACCTCCACGAAAAGTCAAAATTGATAAAATGAATTCATTTCATTCATTCAATTCGTTAATTCACGGCTTAAATGAATTTTGAAATTTCAAAAAACTCATATCTTTTGTTTTGTTTTCTTTAATCTAATGGTATAGCACGTCAAGATTATTTTCGCATTATTGCAAATCAATCGAAATGGACGGGTGCAAGCAATAGCTTCGACAGTTTTCCGTTACTTTAGTATTCACTAATACTATTGCAACAAAGCTTGATCGCTTTTTTCTCAAAACTCTACTTTTAAAGTCGTTGGTTCCGCACCAAAGTCTTCTCTCTTACAGATTTTCCCGAAAATTGTCCTCTTTTTAAATACAATCCTGCCATAAATTCTCTTTTTTCCAAGCCCTTGGCTTTCGAGCTAGGCTCTCCCACACAGAGAAAATATTTGAATCCAGATAGAGTTATCGTAGGACCCTAACCCTTTAATGTTGTCGATATGAGAGTGAGAATGGGTCTCTTTAACCCCTAGGTCGACTAACATATCTAGGAAATCGAAACTCACGGCATTAGTAATGCTCGTCGTTCAGTAAACTGGCCACATCCTACTCTGTATTCCGAGCGTAAGCACAACACTTGCTTGGCCTTAATACGTCTGTCTGTCCAACTATTATTCACAATTGCATTGAAGTATTAAAGGAAACGGAAAAGCTTCGAAGGCCAAACCTTGTCTTTATTTATGTGAATTTCATTTCGTTATACAATAACTACGATTGTATCAAACATTTGAACTGATTTGCGTTAAAAGTGCAGTTCTAAGGGAATATCGAACCGTATAGATTAGAAGAAGAAATGAAAGAAAAAGGAATTTTTTGTATTAATTCGCCTCAATGTACGTAAGGGGGAAAGCGACTGTAACGGATTAAAGAAAAACGTGTTCAGAGTTTTTTTTTGGAGATGGAACGAAAAATGGTGGAATTATAATATTCGCAAAGTTTATTAAGCATAAATATCACGGAAAGAGAAGCAATTATTCCCGAAAAATATTAGTAACTGGCAACACTGTCATCATTCTCATAGGACATTTACTTATACACTGCAATGCAAAGTGTTTTTGGTGCAAATTTTAATCGAAAAAATTCGTTTAGCCTGCACGCCTATAGCCAGAGAATTCCATAAGGCGACTGACCAGATTTCTGTATGTGTGTTTAACGTCCGCACCTAGCATGAAGCCTTAATCGGACGGGTTGCCTACAATCATCGGTAATCGAGAGGTAAGTTGATTGACGACCCCTCAGGGAGAGAGACAATCCCCATTGAAGGGGGCCTCGCTACTCTGAAGTACCGCAATAGAAAATGGGTGTGGGCCAAATTCTCGCTTAGTGGTCTACGTCGAGGCCTATCTAAGCACCTCTTAAAAAGCTCCCAGCGAAATTTTGAGGTAACCACAGCCACCGCGAATACTCCCCGAAGGGCCGTACCCAGCAGTCAGGCAAGAAGGCATTCGTCCGGCATTCCGATGGATGATAGGGTGCATCTTCCTGCCGGAGCAATTCTACTTTGGGCAACCTGACCCCCGTAGACACCCTTTAACTTCTTGGCTTCTCGTTCAAACCAGAACTTACACCAAGTCATACAGCTTTGGGTGCTCTCATACTGTACGCGGTCGCAGCCACACTTGCCTTTGGACTATCCACACGTCCCGGACGACCAGATCCTTACTAATTTTTCTCAAGAAAATAATGCTTCCAAGGTTGTCGTCGCACAGCACACACACCCAGCTGTGCCAGCGATTGACCAGTGTATGAGGGAATGAAAAAGTTTAATTTTCGAACACGAACAAAAAAACCGCTTATCAATAAAAACCGTTTGAGTTGTTCGGATCGCCACTACAAAGCGCTGACGCAAACTTCAGAAAGAACAGCAAGAATGAAAATTATAGAACTTGTTAGAAGTTGTTGACCGTGTGGCCGTGTGGCCCTTTGGCCATTTCGAAAATGAAGTGTGCCAAGTTTTTTATACTTTCTCAGGTTCAATCATTTTCCCTCATTTTCTCTTCTCAACCTGTTTTGCTGCAAGCTTACGAATCGCATGTTTTACACCTTACGTCAATATGCGAATGAATAATTCATTTCAAAAACTACGTCCCAAAATTACAGCTCCTTGGGAGTAGCACTGCAAGCTTTCGAATCGCCCTTAGGCACATAGCTATGCAACGTTCGTCCCGATAAAGATATGAATACGCTTTCAAATGAGCTTAGAAATCATCCGATAGAAGACCACTAGGCTGTAATTTCCCGGCATAGTTTGCTTTTGTTTTGAGATGTTAGTCTCTTTGGAGTACTCAACGGTCGTCTCGACAAAGACTCACTCATACAATTTTGTGTTGGAAATGTTTTTTATTGAAGATAAAAGCTTTCTGAAGATTTCTACTAGAGGATTAGAGAAGTTCGAGAAGAGTAGATAAGATTTCTACCAGGAATTTTATTGCACCGGCCAATATTTTTCGAGTGCTAGCGAGGGCGAGCATGAAGTTTTAGTATATCTCGACATGTCGAGCAGTTTGCGAGTGATTTAAAAAAAGTATTTTTATTGAAAACGCGTCAGTTGGCCAAACATTTTGTAGTCGATTTTAGAATAATATTGTGAGTCGTTCTAAGCTTGACTGTTTGCTTAAATGTCTACCCATCTGAATTTTTTTTGAACCCGTTCACAGATAATCGTCTCTACGAGAAGCGGGACTTTATAGCACAAACCAATTCATCAAAATTGATCCGGGAAACAAATTTCTTATAGAAATTACCTGCACCGAATTTGGATCAGGTAGACCTATATTTTTGGATCTCACCTCGCATAAGGGGCCTCATGAGAGAGAGAGAGAGAGAGATAAGCACGACAAAAAGATATAATTTTTAGCTTTTTATCGCGAAAACAAATGAATAGTTGTATCCGGGGATGCGGTATAAACTATTTAAGAATAGGAGGGACTTGCTCTCCTATAATCTTTTTACTTATTTCCACTTATTTTTCTACTTTTTTGACGTAGTAGTAGTGTCGATGATGTTTGCAGCAAGCAAACCAAGCTCTGATATTTGGAGCTTTGATCGACCGGACGATTTAATATTTTATTTGAAACTCTATCGAATGTTATCGATAATCAAGAATTCTCTGCCTTATAATAGCAGTTAGCTTTACAAAGAGCAAAAATGATTGAAAAGCTCAATTAGCTTTTTGCTATAAACGATGGTTATATTAAGATTTTATGAAATGAAGCAGGCAAGGCATAATATTCATCTTCGAATTCATTTAGGATCTAAAGCCATTTGAGAATCTGTCTATATTTTCGGCTTTGGGTTTAAGTTGTTAAAAATTGCAAGCTTGGGAGACTATAAAGAAATAAACAATGAAATGCTTATCTTTACTCAAAGGGTCTTCGATTAAACATTTAAACACATTTCTATGTTTACGTATACGTACGTACGAAAAACTATTTTGATTACTTTGGTTTTCATTTCTTTCTTTCCTTTTTTTTTTATCTTTTTAGAGCCAATTCAAACTAAATTTGGCAAATTTAAATTTACAATTTCAAATCTATCCCAGTCGAAGGATGATATATGCAGGCGAGCTATTCATTCAATAATCTTGATATATATACATATACATATACATATACATACATACATACATATATAGATATATACAGTAGATACATACATACAGACATGTCTGCCATGCGGCTTCTATTTGCTAAACAAATTGAAAATTGAATGACATGATTTTACCAATACGTACACAAGTACAGACTCTGTCAACATCATGCATATTCAAAGAATTTTTAAAGGTAAAATTTTTTTATGAAAATCTTTATGGGAGTCAACAAAATGCCAATATGTACTCTTTTATTTTTGTGGGGATTTTTTGCAAATCAGATTTGTTGCTGCCGTACTTTTTGTTATTATTCTTCTTGTTGTCGATGTTGCTATTGCTGTTGCTGTTGCTGTTGCCTTTGCTTTTGTTTTTGGTTTTTTTTTCTTTTTCGTTTTAATTTTTCATGTTAGGATTTAAATGTCATTGCCTAAGCTTTTGTTGCTATCAATTTGCAAACACCTCTTTCTCTCTCTCCCTCCCTCTCTTTTTACGAAAAAGATTCAACAGAAGTAAACAACGTTCCCCAACACACATACGCAGTCATGTTAAATGCCAATAGCAGGCATTTGTACGCTTATATAAAGCATATGTAATATCATCATCAATGTCATATTTCTAAAGGGTTTAGACATGTCAAACATATTGGTCAAATGTGAGAGCTGTCGTCCTAACTTATCCTCATCATCAGTAAAACAAAAGTATTTTTCCATTTTTTAATTTCGAAATTTATTCTTATTTCATTCGTTCATAATAAAAAATATTTAGACAGAGTGTTAAGTTTTTATCAAAACAAAGGAGCCATAAACACAAAATATTGCCACAATAAATAAATTGTTGTTGCATTAGTTTCATTACCGTTTACCTATGGATATTTTTATTGTTTAATGAATGATTGTATGATTGTCTCTTTGTTATTGAACCAGAATATTGTCTGATATCATTCTTTTGTTCTACATTCAGATACCTGAGCATAATAAAAATCACTTTACATGTAGAGATAATTATAAAACTTTGTTTATTAAAACAAAATAATATCTCACACCATCAAAATGTAAAGAACGAATGACTGACTGACTGACTGGCTGGCCAACTGACTGACACAGTTAATTGTCGAGGAAGGAATTCCTTTTAAGTTGCATAAAAAAAAAGAAAATGTTTTAAAGGTTGCATTAAAATATTCCCGTAATGTTGTAACAAAAAATAACGCAAAATGACGCAAAGCAATGATGTCCGATAAACGCGGAGGATGCAATCCTCTTGGTGATGAATCATAAATGCAAGGCTACAATTTTTAACAACTAATATCCTTCCATTCGAAAGTATGGTCCAGATCTTCGCACCTCTGTTCAATAACAGAACACCAAATGCACACAAACAACGTCGTCTTATCACCCATCACCGTTATCGTAAAAAAGACAATGAAATAAAGGAACGAAATTTTCATGCTCTATAATATGGAGTGGGTGCGCTTGACTTTATCTATTTTCAAAATAACCCTTTTTTCCGCATAAGTGTGTGGGCGGTGTAGGCGTGTCATTGGAGAATCTTAAGTCACTTTCAAATTCTTTTGAGAAATTTGTCGGCGATATCTTCATTTTCAAATGCTAGACCGCTGTGCAGACAGACAGACGGCCAGAGGGACAGATGGACATGTTTAGGTGCTTTCCACAGTTTAGTTTATTGAATACTAGAAAAAATCCACTTACTCTTGGCATAACATTATCGAGTATATATGTTAACTCAACACCGGGCAATAACAAAAAGTACTATATAGACGCTTATGTGATAACATAATGTATGGGTAGATTTTGCGAATTCCCATTTTCAAATTGGCCGCGCTGAGTAGAACATAAGTACATCGCAAAACTAACTAAAACGTTTAAAGTCTAATTGCATAATTTCAACGAACGAACTAACACCAGAACGAAGGTAAGGAAGTTCATGGTAAAATTTTAGGGTAACAAAAATAAAAATCATTCCTTTGTTTATTTAATAACAGACCGACCACATTAGTCATCTCCGGGTTTTACACCGCATAAGCAAGACATTCGATTTTAAACAGATAGTTTTGTTTTAAAAGGCGGTACGTGTCAAAGATTTCCCTTATGGTTGCAAAACTTTTCTTTCTTCTTTCCCTCCACTAGACAACATTGCCAGGCATTCATTTCTGTTTTTATGCTTATCACTGACGACGGACGGGGGTATATTCGTTTTGTCAAAACGTTTGCAACGCCCAAGAGGAAGCACCAGAGACTCTACAAAGTATATACGTTCTTGATCAGCATCAAATTGTAAGTCGATTTAAGCACGTCCGTCTGTCCGCGTGTATTACGTCTGTTGTAAGCATTCTCCTGGCCGCAAAAAACTATCAACCACAACTACAAACTTGGCAGAAACATGGGCAGTTCTTGCACACAGAATGATGTTGAAAATGAGCCAAATCGGTGAAAGGACACGCCCCCCCTTTAGGACCACGAAAACTAAGAACTCTTCAGTTTCAAAAGCGGAATGCATCTAAACAAGTCCGTCAGTTTGTCTGTCCATCTGTCAGCCTACCCAACCGTGTAGTGGCTGTGTGGTAAAGATAGTCCCGTTAGGGAAAATGAAGATGTCGTTGACAAATTTGCAAAATAATTTGGAAGTGACTTAAACTGATCAAAGGACTTGTGTAAAACCTACACACACAAGTCTATGCGACAAAAACCTTTATTTTGAAAATGGAAAAACTCAGCCGCGCCTACTCCGTATTACGTGGCATGAAAATTGACTTCCTTTACTTTTTTTGTCTTTTTAGCATAACAGTGGTGGGTATAAAAGATTCGGTCATGACTGAATATAATTTTTTGCTTTTTTTTTCTTTTTTTTGATGTGTAATGATAGGTAAGCGTAATGGATATTAAACGATATTTATTTATTGGAAAATAATTTTGTGTTTGGCGTGAGGGCATGTTTTTCAGAAACACTTTTTCTTTAACATTAATTAACAAAATTTGTTTTGTTCAAGTTAAGATAGTGTGCTGCGTTACTTGTAAACTTTTCCGGACCATGATCAGGGTAGAAAAGTGAATTCGTGTAATTGACAAAACTTTTACTGTACCTTTACGAGAACTGTTATTAACTGTCCATGCGATTGGCTAATAAGATGCCGTAAATAAGGGGAAACGATTTTGCTTTTTCTTCTCCTCTGTTTTTACTACAAGTTACTCATTAGACTTCATTGCATATATTAGTACATAACACGTTACTCAATAAATTCTGACAAATATTCGTCACTATTGACGACTCCATGTAGGGTACATATGTTCTCGTGAAATTATCGTTAAGACGTTATAGTTACATGTAAATTAATTGATCCCAATGTTGTAAAATGCTGGCACAATTGCCTTCGAAGGTGGATACTATATAAAAATCATATGTCATCTTACATCTTACATGTGATCCTAAAAAAGTATTAAGTGATGTGCGAAGTCTTTTCTATACAGCGTAGCTAAAGTAAACTTGCAGAGAGAGAGAGAGAGAGAGAGAGCGCTGTTTCTTATTTAAATATTATTACAACTTTTTTTTGTATTACAAGTGTTATATTAGAGTGTGTTTATGTCAAACATTCGAAAGTATTTGACTTTTATAGAAATCGATCACACTTTATAAAAATATTATTTGATTTTTGCACTTTTCTTATGAAGTGTAAAAAGTTTCCAAAGAGACAAATTGGCATCAGAGCATACATAAGAAGGGAAACGGCGAATAGGAAACATAAGAAAAGAAAAAAAAACACGTAAGAAAATTATATTCGGTCATGACCGCATCTTTTATACCCATCATCGTCATCCTAAAAGACAAAAAAGTAAAAGAACTTTAATTTTCATGCTCTATAGTATGGAGTGGGCGCGGCTAAGTTTTTCCATTTTTCCATTTTTCCATTCCAAAATAAAAGTTTTTGTCGTATAGACGGGTGGACGCCGTAGGCGGGCCCTTTGAAAAATTTACGTAATTTTCAAATTCTTTTGGAAATTTGTCTGACGATATCTTCATTTTCGCTAACGGGAGAGTCTTTACCACAGCTAGCACATAGCTGCACAGACGGAAAGATGGACGGATGAATAGACGAACATGTTTAAGTGCATTCCAAATTTTGAAATTAACCAAGAATTTATATACTTCATGGGGTTTTTGAAACTTGTTTCTGCGCCTTAAAAACAATTAAATTTTGATCCACTATAATTTTGGGTACACGGGGTCAAGTTTTTCCATTCTTATTCAAGTACTACAGCCTCATCTATACAATATGCGTTTTAATTTTTCTTCATCTGCTATAGTTTATTAGCAATGAGCAATGAACCGATTGTTTAGTCCTTTTACAAAACAGGGGGTGTTCGCAGTTTACGTGGCAATGTGGGCGTGTCCCATTTTTAATAGCAATCTGCGTACAAGAACTTCCCATGTTTTTGCCGAACTTGTAGTCGATAGCGTTTTGCGGCCAGGAGAATGCTTAAAACGGACATTGTACAGACGGACAATGTGCTGACGGGGAATGTGCTTACATCGGTTTAGAATATGATGCTGATCAAGAATATATACCCTTTGTGGGGTCTCTGATGATTCTCTTCGGGCGTTACAAATGTTTTGACAAAATCAATACACCCCCGCATCCGTCGATGATGGTTACAAAAAAAAGAAGCTAATAAAGAAGTAACAGAACAGCAAGAAAAGTAAGTGCAGCAGTAAGGAAGGAAGAGCGTGTTACTTTATTTGTTTAGTTACACGCACACACATCATATTTATAAATAGAACTAATATTAGCAGTGCGAATAGTCGGCATTAAAGACTGAGGAGTATATTAATTTTAGCATGCGGTTTGTAATTCCGCAAAAGACACTTGAGACAGCCTGTCCTTCCCTCTATGCGCTTATTTTCTCATCAAGTTCTCAAAGTGGCAAAGCGGCAAAGTGACGAACCGGGTAATTGGTGCATAATTCGTTTTTAAAGTTTAAGTTTGTGATGACAGAAAAACAATATTTCCAACCTTCTGCAGATATTTAAAAAAAAATAATCTCGACAACGATCCATACACAAGTCTGTTATTTAAGAAGGTCCGCTATATTCAAATATGTCTGTAACGCGATGATTATCGAAAATTCGTTGTAACTTTCGTTGTAATTCACTTTTAGTTATTTTCATTTTATGAGCATTTCTTCACTTGTATTATGAACGGAAGAGGAAATAAATGGCCATCAAATATCACCATAAGCACATTACGCGTTTACAGTAATTTCCGTTTAGCGTTTAGCGAAATTATGGTGGAAAACAAAAATTTTGTTACAAAGTTCCAAGTATTTGTACATTTTGCTGTTGGCCAAATTACACATAACAGCCATGCATGGAAAAGAGAATAATTATCGATTGGCGATAATAGCGCTTATCGAGATACTTGTGGTTTCCACTTTGATTAATAATTCGCTATTTAATTGCAGGAATTATTTATTTGCCTGCGAGCGGTAAGAGACAATTAATCTTCTTTTTAAAAATTTAATTATTAAAATAAAATGTTGCAGCCAATGCTATGTAGCAGAAGTGTAGTTTTTCAAATTCCATTTCAATCCATTTATTTTACCCCACATCACCTCTGGTACAAGGGCACGTTAAGGCAACACCGTAAAGGACTTCAGATACAATCGCCTTTTATTGAACCAATGGATCCAGAATCACTTTTTAAAACGATTTAAACTTGTCTGTCCATCTGACCGTCCGCATGTCTGGCAATCCGTCTTGTTTGCCTATGTGCAACCTACGGGTCGCAACTATTTCCCATATGTTGATGAAATTTTATGCATCGACATGTTTTGGCCAAAGAACGAAAGCTACTTCCCATGCACCTATTTGCCCATTTGCAAAGTCGTTAAGCGAAGTGATGTATGGTGTTTTTACTTGTTTTATAACTAGAAAACTTATCAAAGTGAAATCCGTAAAAAGTTACGCAACTTACAAAGTGCGAGAACTTTCATAATTATATGATAAGGCAGCAATTGAGCTCATAAATCTGTTGCAACGCTTGTAGAAGAGGCCCAAGATGGATAGGGGGGGTCATTGTCAACATGTCCTTATAGGTCGTTCAAAATAATCAATCTTTGCTTAAAGAGCTCTAAGCTTTCGTGGCCAATAATTCGAACAACAAATGCAGCGTACAACGAATGACTTTTCAACGACGGAGCTTGTCATGAACGAAATCACAGCTTGGGGACTCCTCATAGATCCTGCTACGAAATTGAAATTTAATAATTTAGAAAAGACAAATGAGAGAAATTTAATTTCATGCTAAGCTTCAAAGGAGCATAGAAAGTTCGAACATAGCTGAACGCATGATATCTGAGAGGGCTATGATAGATAAATCGGACGATACGATGGATAGCTGGTTATAATTTAGGTTAGGAAAGGTTATATAGAGAACACCCCGTATCCCCCAATCTAATGCAGTAGTTTATATGTGGCATTAAGAAAATGGGTGAATTTCGGCTTGATCTTTAGATTTGTAGAGTTTTCATAAGGTCAGAAAAGCATTCATCTTAATATTATTCCTATCGAGGCCAAGACATTGTCTCGGAGTCAGACCTTTCAATATTAACACTGACTTCATTATGGTTAAGCCGTGAGAAAGGCATTCATTTATTATATCGATCGCCGGAGGGCGAAGGATATTTTCATTTTGTCAAAACCGAAGCAAGCTTCAGAGACCCCACAAAGTATATATATTCTTGATCAGTAACAAATTCTGGAATAAGAAATAACTCATAAACTGTAGCAGATAAACGAACAAAAATTGAAACCCATATTAGAAGGGCGATGCTATAGTATCTGTAGAAAAAGGGAAAAACTTTACCACGCCTACCCAATATTATTATGTATCAAAATTTAATTTCTTTTTCAATACACAAACAAGCTTCAAAACCCTCCTTAGTATATACCGTATATAAATTCTTGGCCAGTTGAAAATTTAGAACGCACCTAAACATGTCCGCCTGTTCGCTTGGCCATCTGTTTGCCTGCGTAACTGTGTAGCAGTTGCCGTAAACTTTGTCCCGTGAGCGAAAATGAAGAAGAACTTTTATTTTGGAAATAGATATGGTCAGCCTTTCTTCTTCTTCTTCTTTTACTTTTTTTCTCTTTTTTAGAATAACGCTGACGGGTACAAAAAGTTCGGTCATGACCGAATGTAATTTTCTTACTTCTTTCAGCTTCAAAAGTGTCAATAGTAGCACTGATCAGAACTTAAAACTATGAAAATATCATCGGCGCAGGTAAAATAAGTACAACATTGTTTAGTCTCTACTACTTCAGTTACATTATTCAACGAAATTAAACAGGATAGGACCCAAAAGCAATTCTTGGGAGATATTATTCGCACGTGCTGGAAGAAACTTTATTAACTGATGCGAATTACTTAAGGTTTCTTGTTTTTTTTTTTTTTTTTTGGAATTAATTCGAAAAATGTTCCTAATCAAAAAATACAAATTGTTTTTCTTTTCACTTTATTCGCAATTCATATTTTAGTAACGATAAAATATTATTTATTCTATCGCGAAAGTAGGAAGAATATAAAAAGTATTCAATAATCTCTTCAGCACACTTGCAAGAAAATTGAGCTTAACTTTAGTAGTATATCGGGCCCGCTTTGTTTATTTGTAAAGGCTTTCCCCTAATCTCGTCGTTCGTTAGGTTTTCCTTATTAAGGATGTACACTTATGAGAGAGTCCGTTGGCGCTGAGAAGGAATCACTTATGCAATCTTTTTTTTTTTTTTAATAAGACCAATCACTTAGGATTTCCTATTTATGTAATACGATTATGAGGAGAAGATAGGAAAGTAGCCGAAGCAGCACAATGGGTGTGTACCCAAATTGGTTAGCCTTTACCGGCTGAGCCTTTGTTCTAGCACAGCAAGATTTAAACCCCGTGGTCACAGGGATAAGTAGTCGCGATTCATATCTACTCGGCTACTCGTTCGAAGCTAAAATTGGTGCTCCAAAACTTAGAAAAGATGAAATATTATAAGTAATCTGCAAGCATCTCTAGCCCAGCAGTTTATTGTAATCGCACTTAATTTTATTAAAGACCGCACCCTTAGTTTTTAGATGTTTCGCATTCCAGACTATGGAATTAGACGTCCATTCGGGAGACACAATTATTGCATTGGTTAACTGGTTAAAATGTGTTCATTTCTTCGATGTTCAGCCACACACACACACACACACACTACATCTTAGTTGATATGAAAATAAATTGCATTAGCAGCAAAAAATTCCTTACATTCTTCTAAAAAAGAATTTCACGCTTCAACGTAATATCTTGCTTTAATTATCCAGCGCCCTTATCTTATTAAAAATGCGCTCCTTTTCTTTTTTCTTATTTAACACACTCCAAGCACTCGATCATTATAATCCCTATAAAATGTAAGTATGTTCACATTAACTTGGGGAGATATTTGCTCACGAAATCCCTAATATCGTAAAAATTGAATTTTGATTTAGTTGATTTTCATAAATCAATTGCAAGGCCTTCTGCAATAGGTCAAAACATAAATGCAACCGTTTCAGTTAAACCTGCTATTCCTTGTTTTGTTAAATGTTTATAATGTTGCGGACAAAGCGCAATAAGACCGTATCTTCTTAAACTACGATATATGACATACGATACTGATGTGTACATTTTTTTAGTAGGTTGCTATGACTGTTGTGAACAGCTGACACAAATTTTCAGAAACGTGCCCTGTTAAGCTGTTTCCCGAGCAAGTATGTATTTCAGATCTTAGAAAGCATTTCTTTTGCAGCTTCAACATGACGTTGTTTTTCGAACAAATTGAAAACTTTTGAAACGGCACACGGAGAGTACACACGAGACAAGCCCAAATCATCCTTTAAAATTGTTTGCATTGATCCTCTTGCAATACGAATAATATCTATAAGGTGTCTTTGCGTCAGACGACGGTTGACAAGTACAATCTGCTTGATTTGGCTGAGGTTGATGGTCTGCCTGCACGTAATATTGTCAATCCATTTGATTTCATCTTTTGATAAGATTTCAATGCAAATTGTTTGTTTCAACAAAACAACAACAAAGTTGCAACAAAAACAAAGTTGCTATTACTAGCCCAACAGGGCACGTATCCCACCTGTTCATAACAATCATACCAGCCTATCTAAAATATGTATAATCCCTCTTTGCATAGTAGTAATTAGCTCGGACTATCCCATAAAGGCCCATATAAGCCATAATTTCGGACAAAAATAACTTGACAATTTTCGTGTTCTTAATCTCGATCTTTCGATGATTTCGAGAAAATGGAACAATGAATCAACAAGTTTTTCATATATTTTTTATCTAGAAAAAATCAAATTGTGCTCACAATTAGACTCAGTTAAGTTAAAAACACTGTACCTAAATATATAATAGAAGCGAAATGTTTTCTGACTTTGCGTCTATAAAACTTTTTGTGTTAGCGCATAGTTTGTGTTGCGTGAAAATTTTTGCTGATAATGCAAAACTTAAAGGATTTTCAAATCACTGTACATTGCAGATAATGCACATATAAATGTATATACATTTTATGCATTTCTGAACACATCTGTTCATTTCATTACTTTGAACATAACGTATTTTAACATATTTTAGTTTCGGTTTTTAGTTTACTCAAATTCAAATATTCATTTAAAATGCTTATAAGCATATGTTTTCAAATATAATAATTATATATATTTATATGTAAATATATATAATATATTATATATACATGAATATAACTGCCGGCGGTTGGTCAAGGCCATTATAAAAATTTGTGGCATTTAATTTTTGTGTTTTTTTCTTCTAACGCAACAAACATTAAAAACGAGTCACGCCATCGTGTCAAAATTACTTTAATGATGTAAAAGAAGAAATATTACCAGAAATACTTGTTTATTAATGCCGATGATAAATATTTCTCTTCAAATGATTTTAAATGCTAACAACATATGATATAAATTACATTAGTTATGTGAAAATATTTCGGTTTGCATCGTAACATTTATTAATTAATATACAAGCAAAACCAAAGGCACGTTGTTATGGTCGCGCTCCAATAGTATATATGTTACACTATTACATTTTTCGTATCTTTGCAACGCTTAGGAATTTTCATTGGAGTCATCTTAAAGGGCACATAGATTTAATCATAGGGAAATAATGGCGTATTAGAAAGGCATTTTGATTCCCTTAAGACTTAAGATTTGAAAGTTTTGTTTAGAAGAAACAAATCTGCGATGACTGTTGTCAGCTTACGTGTTTAGAAAGTAAAAAATTGGGTAACCATTTTTATTGAAACAATAAGAAAAAAAAGGGGAAAATTACTTTTCTAATTGTGTGACATTCAAAACTTCTCAATGGCCATAATCCTAGAAAATATTCGCATGAAATTGTAATTCAATATGCGTATCATGCATGAGATAAAAATGTTTTGAGCAAACTTCTGTTCATTTTGAGCTCTCTATAAACAAAAATTTGGCGTATGTAGATATATATAAAGGCAGGTGTATATTTATATATTTATCGCTTATTTATAAAATACATACATTTTCGCATTTCAAAATGGCTTTAGAGTTATGTTAAGTGCAAACAAAAGCTTAAAAGAAATTCGTTTCAAAAATATCGCATGATTCCAGATGGATAGTAAAATGCATTTATCTACAAAAATGTAAAAATAACGCAGAATACTGCAATCGAAAGTAATTATTTTCAAAGAAAATAGCCGATATAATCCCTATCGTTTGTGAGGATAGCTTCGATTTTTGTTGGCGTGGATGAAATTAATTTACGGCAGGTCTACCTACTGGGAAATTACTTTTGCTTACTTTTGCAATGTTTTCCCAAAAATTCTTCTTTGCTTCGACTGGAATTTTGACGCTTTAGTTGTCTCCAATTATTTTTAATAGGATTGAAGTCGGAGAAGCTGACTTAGCCATTCAATGATGTTTAGGTTATGCTCCCAACATTCCAAGTTGGCTGGATGTTGCGGATCATTATCCTGCCAAAACTTTCCATATCAGTGGCATATTTTGTTCAGCAAACGGTGCCATTACAGCTTCCAACAAGGTTTTATATACAATTCTGCACTTAATATAAGTGAAATTAGTCGACGTTTTCGAAAAGGTGCAAAGTTTACCATGAGAGTGCCTTTCCCAACCTACCGTCGGTAGTGAATTTAAACATTTTATGGCATGTATTTTGACACTTTTGCAACGGAATTTAAGTATGAACTTAAATCCTTGTGATTATATCTGTGTGCGTACGTGAGTGAGTGCGTGGCTGTGAAAGCTATAATAAATAAAAAAAAAAAAAAATGCTTTAAGATGTGATGATAATAATAACAATAATAATAATAATAATAATAATAATATTAATAATTTAATATCGTGTTTTGTTAATGAGCAATTCCATGAAAATATTGATTTAATTTGTGCAACGCACAAGTCCAAGATTCCGTTCTATATTTAGCAAAATTTCCAAACCAGTTTTTTTCTCTTCTTATTATTTATATTATTATTATAATTATATAAATAATATCATTAGACATTCTACCCACTTTTTCTCTCATATTACAATGTTTTTTTCTCTTTTCTTTTCTTTGCTTTTCTTTTCTTTTTTTAAGTAACAAAAGGAAAGATAGATAGAAAAACTATAATAATGATTACCTTTATAAACCTGCATCTAAACTAATTATATCAAAATTCTAACATAGACATTATCATTATGATAATTATGATTTCTTGGTAATTAACTGCACCCAACAGGTTAATCACTTTTATATGTACAACTGCATCAACTATATATGCATATACAGCATATATATGTATACAGCAAGAGTAACAATAATATCAACTGAGTTAGTTGTACATCAATGGCTAATTTTAGTAATTTCCTTTAAGAAAGTTTTGGTTAAGTTTAGATTTTTTCCTTTTCTTACTCGTTTGTTTGTTTGTTTGTTTTTTTGCTGACTGCTGCTGCTACTATGCTCTCTATTAACGTGGAAGTTTCTCTAGAAGGCTATAAAAGGGTATCTAAATATTACACAAACCATAAAATGACTTGACGATCGACCACGACAACATCTTCAACACACCGTTAAAGGAACAAGGAAGTACTTAGCTTCTACATATATATATATACATGTATATATACATATATATATATATATATATATATATGTATAACACAGGTACTTACATATACACAACCATTAACTATACTTGTTCTTTACTTTAATAAACAAGTGTATATAAATACTTGGAATTGAATAGGTGGTAGATATATATATGCATTCTCACTCTAATGTTTTCAGAAGCACGTTTCAACTTTTAGTTGCAGTGAAGAAAAAAGGCGTAAGTTGTGTGACAATAATAATAGGTAAACTCACTATGGGAATGAAAGGGAGCGAAAAAGAGCATGACTAACCATAGTTTTATTTCAGGAACATTTAAAATTGATTGTAATGACTGGTAAACATGCCATCAACAAGTGCATGCTTACTTAGTAATTATATTAAAATCCTCATTGAAATCACAAACAGTAAAAGAAAAATAAACCAAAAAAAAAAAAAAAAAACATTTACAAAAATTTGCTTTAATATCTACATAAGAAGTGACTAAGAAATCCCAAACTATTGAGGGAAATAGAAAGAGTGGAAAAATGATTTCATTTAAACGAATATATTAACTCTCGCATTGTTTTTTTATTTAAAATACATTTGTTACAAAGCCTATTAAACGAAACATATATCAACGCTATCAGAGGTATTTTGACTCTCTTCAGATAGCTTGCGGATATCCTCGCGGTAGAACTTTTGTAGTTTCAAAGGGAAATAATACAGGATTAACCAGCAAAGGGCAACCGGGCAACAATCCTGTAATTATGAGAACTTTCCTGCCCAAGTTGAAGATCGCTTCCCGGCTTGCTTTCGTTGGAGACGGACACGAATACTCACCGTTAACTTAATCATTTCACCAGCTTTAGCGACGTTTTTTTTTCGTTTAGTCTGGTTGAAAGCAGCGACGCTATGCCGTAAATCTTCTCTTTCTCTCTTCTTCTCTTCTCATCTCTTTACATTTTGATATACACGGAAGGAAAGAGCCTCTAAACAATGGCAATTTATACCGTACAAGCGCCAATGTTAAGGTTTCCTATACCCAAAATTTCGGAAAAACTTAACGCGATAGGTAGACTCTACAAAACAACCAATTCCAAGACAAAGAGCTTATTGGTAGATCTACAAAAAAAACAAAAACAAAAAAAAACTAACTTTAATAAATAGCCAGAGGGATTGTATTAGGCATTCGCTTGGTTTCGAATACGTTTGAAAACAAGAAAATACTTTCGCAAATTACAATTAGAAAATATCGTAAGCTTCATGATTTACGGACATGTATGCTCAATATATACATACATTGTTGTGTAGTTTTCGTTTGTAATAGCAAAGTTGAAAAATTCTATAAATTTATTTTAATTTCGTCTAATGTTTCCGATCAATGATAACACAATTGCATCTGTTGTCATGCGATTTATTTTGTGGCATTTTTTTTTTTGCTGCGATTTGGTTTATGCAACTTATTTGTTTCTGCGATTTATTTTGTATGATTTTTTCAATCATTTTTTTTGTTTTTGTGCGATATTTAAATATCAATGAAATAATGTGAAGATATTTCGAAATGTTTGAAGACGAAATCGTAAATTTGTTTGATTTGATTTGTTTGGCATTCTGGAATTTTGCAATTCCTAGATATGATATTTTACTCCCTTCAGATGAGTTAATAAATCATGAAGAGAGGAAATAAGAAATCGATTCTATGACATCGAATAAAAGGTGCCCAGGGATTTGGCTTTGCCGTAAATTAGAAAAAACCTTTTCTTTGAATGGTGAAAGTTTGAAGCGAAGTTAAAAGTTTTAATAAAATTTCAATCGCGTATATATGTGGCTATTTGGACAATTACTCGTCGCGAAATAGTTAATCGAACGATTGTCGACGACGAAACATATCATCGACGAGATGATGATAAAAAATAAATTAAATTTACATCTGCAAGTGACAAAAGTGGTTACAAACCAAATAAACGATTAATTCATCGCAAGAATAGGCACATTTTGGACTACGCGTTATGTATATTTTGAAAATTTCTCAAGGTTTTTAAAAGAAAAATCACAATTTTACGAAAAGTTTCCACGTGTAATGTGATTTTTAATTTCACTTTGGGAAATTATTTTCTTACGATTTTGTAAAGCATTGACATATTTCGCGTGGTCCCTATCCCTCGCCGAGAACAGATTTCCTTTAATACGTGATGCGTAAAATTATTTGTTATAGTTTTTTATAAAGATTCTGATAATTGTTTTTTTCCTCTGGCACAAAAACAAGTTCAACTGTACATAGTAATGTCATGCCGATACTCTGGGTTACTGGTGTTTATCTCACTTTTTTAATCGTAGAATTTATTTCTTTGGTCCAAATAACAATAATGATATGTGTCGAGCTTCACTTGTTGAAAATGAGAAGGAAAATATTAAGAAAACTATTATCTTTCAAAGTTTTGTCTTCGTAAGGATCATTACAGCAAATTGACGAAGGCTGTTGGATCGATCCATTTATATATGATCAAGCTGATCAAGTAAGCTATATGCATTAAGATGTCCGCGCCCACTTACATTGATCTTCTTATAGTATTTCATAAAAGTATCAGATAAGGCAATGAAAGGACAGAGAAATCATTTTTATATACATTTTGTGTTTTTATTTTTGTTATTTAATTTATCTAATTAACATTTACAGAGAGAGTGGAAACAATATCACTGAATATCTTTTTTATTTTCTACTTTCTTTGCGACAATGGCACTCGTAACGATTGTAAAACACACAGCTGACGAAAACTATTACTGTAGACCAGGGGCCATTAACAACTTAGACGATACATGAGATATGTTGCTGGGTAGTTTGTTTGTTTGTGTGTATCACGTCTCTTAAATTTTATAAACAATGTACGTTATTATCTGTTGGCCCATAATCGTAACTTTTAATCATTGCGTTTTAGGTAATTTTTTTTTTTTTTTTTTTTAATTGCCGCGTTCTATCTTTCTTTCTCTTTCTTTAATTGTATAATGGTTAATATTTTCATGGATGTATTTTATCAACAAAACCAAAAAAAAAAAAAGAAAAAATGAAAATTTCACAAATTTGTTCAAAATCGTCCCATGCGAGTTTTTCTTTTAGTTCGTTTGTATTTCAGAAAGCGTTTAAAATTGTTTTCCCCTTATTTTTTTTATTGTGGAAGATTAAATAGCTTTATGCGTTTGTTAACTTTTTTTTTTTATATCTACTACTGACAGTTGCAGGTATACTGATTTTGTTAATTCGTTTGTCTGAGCTGGAAAAATGCAACGGAAACCTTAGAAGATAGATAACATAATGATGTTCTCAGATCGTATGCGATCATTTCTCCCGCTTTCATTTCTCTCTTTGCTTGTTTTCCTTCGTCCTTTGCCGCATTTTAGAAAGATATGGCCACCCATTAATCCCCTCCTATACTGGCTGTGCAGTTATCTGTCTTATCTGTCTTGTTAGATGTTTTTCAAAAATTCTTAAAATTTAAAAAATTTTTTCGTTTATGTTACTCAAGCCAAGAAATCGTTTTAATTACATTCTTGATACGCCCACAATTACGAAAAAGACAGGCGATAGCTTTTTTTCTTCAGCAGATTCAATGGTATCCAAGTGTCGCCTTATGGTGATCATAGGTTTCTTGTTTATTTCTTTTAAGTTAACCTTTTAACAACATTTTTTCCCCCTTTTTTTTTATGTTTTTATTGTTGTCGTTGTTTGTTATGTTGTTTTTGTAACTGGTTACATTTAATAGTATTGTTTCAATTGAGTGCGTTTTTCATTATTTTTGTTTGAGGTTTAGTGTACCATGTTCTTACCAACCGACTTTACTTTGTTGCAGTGCAACAACAGAATTGCTCTGTTCTGTTTAGTGACGCGACAACAGGTTTGTGCTGCTTGTTATATATGTGCGCAGGTTTGTGTTTGCTTACTAATGATGATGACAATGTGATGATAGTGAAGACGTGGTATTTCAAATGTTTGTTTATTACATTTTTATATATATATTTATATATATATATATATATATATAGATGTGTGTGTGTGTGCGCGCACACTATACTTAGCAAACGAGTGAGGGAGTTGCTATTTTAACACACACCACAGGTGCTTTATTATGCTTCAAAAAATACTCCGAGAGCATGTTCCTATTTCGTGTTGTTTTGTTTTTTTTGTTTTTTTTTTTTTGTTTTTATAATTTTATTATTACTTTTATTTTTCTTTATATTGCAGTTACGTAGAGTTCCATTTTATCCCTAACCAGTGATGTATAAGTACAATGTATAAAGGAATATATGACTTGTAGAAAATATAATGAGAATGTTAGAGATAATTAAAAACGGTATTAAAAATACATTATTTTCGTATTTACCTTAACGTACAAAGAGCGACTCTTAGAGATATTTAATTTAAAAATATAATGTCTACGGTAAAAAAAATTTAATGTATACGCGAGTAATCATCGCTTTTACTCTCGTTGGGAAAATGATAATTGTTTGCGCTCTTTTTTCATCCCCTTCGGCCTCTCAGTCACTATTAAATCGACTACAAATTGTTTTTGCGCTCTAGCAAAGCCCTCACTGAATCCGTTTCCAGCATAATGTTTGATATTTCTCAATCTCTTATGTGATCGAGCTTTGTGATTTTTTAAGAATCATCCTTTTTATTAGGAGTAGAAATTCGGTCGATAGTTCGGTGTGCTTTCTAAAAGATAGTGTAAGTCATACGCTGGATCTTGAATAAAATTGTCATTCAATTATCAGCGAATCTCTACGAAGCTCTACGTAATAAGTGTACAGAGCATAGGCCCTCCAGCTGTGAATAGGTGTGAAATTTTATTCTTCTAACTAAGTCGAAAGTCCGGATAACCATGATGCGAAATATACAAACCATTAATATTGACGATAAAGCTATACATACATGGCAGCCCCATCTGAGGCGATCAGTTAAGCTTGGTCTATTACGGCTAGTTCCATCACTAAAAAAGGCCAGCACAATAATTGATGTAATTGCGATAAAAACAAATCGTGAGTTTTCCCTATGAAGAAATTCGGCCCCACATAGCGAAACTCCTTCGCTTAGTGTTTGCAGTGCTTCTGATTAATACGAGTTTTAGCAGCTAACCTGTTGTTTGCTCATTGCTGTTGACTTTGATTCTTGTGACGATAGTCAAATGATTTCGTTTAGGGGCAGCTTTAAAAGCGGAGACTTCTTTCGAGGTGAAATTCGAAAATTAACCGAGAGGTTGAAAGAAGCCAGCGGTGACCAATATTTTGATTAATCTATTCATTAATTTTGTTCTGAAATACTTGCAGTTTTGGCCCCATAAGAATAGGACGAACTATTTTATTCTATTAATCGGTGAGTTGGAAACATGTTTTCGCTTCAAAAATGAAATTAATGCCACACCCTTCCGGTCCATTGTTGAATATCTTTTTTTTTCAAATCCAACGATATATTTGGGTATTCCGCGACAATCAATGCCTAATCGTAGAGAACGTATGGGTTAAACCACCGCTAATCAAAAAGTATCAAGAGCTCAACTACAGTACCTTAAGGCGAAAAAGTTTTGTGTTATCGTCATAGGTGACGTGCATTGGAGTTATGCGTAAGACCCTAAAGACCCTAAGAGCCTAAGTATTTCATGGTATTGATCATCTTTTCTTGACGAAACGTCTTACATGATTCGATAGGCCGATGAATATTGTTAGCCTAACCAAAAATTTAAGAGGCTTTGTAAGTGCAAAAGTTATCTTCAAAGCTTTCGGCCGATGGTTTCACATACATATACGAAAATAAAGTTATTCCTTGTTTTCACTTTTTTATTGTTGTGATTATAGCCTATGCCATAATCTGATCGGATTGATGCTAAGTTTATTAGACTATATGGTTCTACTTGAATAGAAAGTCACTTGGTTGTCACGTAGGTTATGGACTTACAGAATGAAGTTTACGTGAAGACGGAGTTATATACCTATTGACTCGATATTTAATTAATGTAAGCGATAATTAATAAAAGCGAAACTATAAAAAGCTGTTTTACGAAGAACGTTAGCATGCCATATAAACAAAAAAAAGTATTTTCTTTTACAGTGGTTACGCGTGTTTTGTTTTTCTTCCTTTAGCGCACAAATACATTTCTACGTTATCTGCTAGATAATTATTTTTTTGTGCTTTGTGTATTTCGTTTTTTTTTTTTTTTATTTTTTTTGCCTTTTGTTTTCTGCCCGTATTATGGCTGACTGTGTGCATAAGAGCAAAAATTTGAATTGCATATGTTTTGTGTGGCATTAATTCGGTTGCGCTTTGATGCCTTTGAACCGAAAACTATCACGACTAAAATGACAGGCAGCAGCGTAAATAAACAACACCGACAAATAATAAATACATGCATATATAACAAGAACAACAACGAGCGTAAATAATGACATTGAAAGTGAACACACAACGCACTTTACAGAAATGCCTCGGCAATTATTTTGCATTTGAAAAACGCAAAAAGACAAACTGACAAATGCACACACAACCCAGACAACAAGATATGTTGTACTTGCTGATTAAAATAGTGTTATTAAAAATTTCCATAACAATCAAAAGATCGGAGACGTGCACATCAGATTCGTTGAAACAAAAAAAAATAAAAAAAAAAATCTAGTATTCCAGAATATTGTTTTCCCCTTCCTTTGCGTAAAGTTTAAGCAAACATTACTGTGTTTCGAAACGAAACAAATGTTCCTTCAATCTATTTTGTATGAAAAAGTCAAAGTAAAATAAATTATGAAAAATCTTCTATAATTTAAAACAGGGTATTTAGCGGTATGCCGTGGCCCGCTATACCCTACATCACTTCGTGTAATACGTTTATTCATATAACGACTTTTCCAAATAAAATGCTATATGGGAAGTAGTCGAAAAGGCGGCTCGATCCGAGCCATTTTCAATAACATGCATTAAAATGTTTCAAAAATTGCGGCCTGTAGGTTGAATATAGAAAAACCAGACGCACAGACGGACAGATAAGCTGAATTCGAATAAGAAAATGATTCTGAATCCATGGGTATAATAAAAGATGGATCCATCTCAAGTCATCTTTTAGGTATTGCATGCATCCGCATAAAGTTAATAACCAGTCCGCATGGGTAGTCGACTAGATAAAAATCATGACCGCCAAGTGTATATTCACCGTTTCAAATCCCAATAAGGTCGAATTTACTTTGGTCGTACTTGTAGGGAGTGCTTAGTCGGTAAAGGCTAAGGCTAACAGTTACCGATTAGGCACACATGCCACTAGACTGCGGTCGCTTTCCTATCTCTTTCCCAATGGAACAAGAAAGCTCGTTATGCTCCTGCTGTGGGAAATTGGTTATCTTGGAGTTCCTACAATTTAGTTGGAAAGTCAGATACGAAATTTTAATAAAAATTAAACGGCTTTCGGTACATAGTTCACTGAAATGAATGAAATACTGTTCAGATTCAACTTCTTTTCTGTGCTGTTCTATAGGCCAAATATATAACTGGATGCTGGATAGCCATAAATCACAAAAATTCTAAGTTCTACCTTTTCATCTGGTCGTAGCGCGTATAAAAATTAGAGCAAAGTACAGTAGATCTCTCTAAAATACGGTAGACTTCTTCCGTGTTATGTGAGTCCACGCTATACGAGTCACTTAGAGTGCTTCTAAATGTATTTAAATCAATTATAAAAAGCCTTAAGGATGAACATTTTTTTCTACGTTGACTTTATACTCATGTATGCTGAGGTTTTTGACTAGCTTAGGGTAAATCTATTCTTAGGGTCAATAATTTTTGGACAGTAAAATATGATCGATTAATATAAATCGCCTTAAGCGTGCATTTCCACAATCCAATCTGTAGAGAAAGCCCGTTTTTTAAAGTGAATGCAATTCCAAGAGCTAAGAGCAATTGTAGTCATTGAAGAACCCATTGCTAGCCGTAACAGTGAACGCTTGTAAAGGCCTCTTTCAGTGTGATGCGAGGTGATGTTCTTTATACTAGAGGGTGCCAGTGATCTAATAATAAATATTTGATTCGCGTAATACTTTTATTATAGTTTATTAATAAAGTAGTCCTCCCTCATTCCGTGTTAGCCCAGCTAACCCAGCACCAAGAAATGTATAGAAACCTTTCCTTTTCTGCACTGGAACATTATATTAATTATTGGTGTTATAACGTAATACAGTCGTATCATCTGTCTCATCATATTCCGTTACCGTGTTATAGAGACACGATCACAATTTATCCGCCATGCTATACGAATCCGTCTTATTCAACTACTACCGTAATGTAGGGTGCTCTACAGCAGGAAGGGTGCAAAGATTATGACAAGATTAAAAGACAAGCGTTAGATGTGGCATCGTGAGGGTGAGTAAGCTTTTCGAAAATATGTTTTTCTGTTTTCCTGTTTTTCTTTTTCGTTCACGAAAAGACGTCAAAACCAAAATATGTATAAACGTATTAGAATTGGTTTCGGTTTGTTGAAGCTTCATTTCGATAAACGTACAATTTCTAATCAAATTTTTTTTTAGAAATTTGTGCTGCTTTTATATAGAACGTATATAAAAAAAAAAAAAAAAAAAAAAAAAAAAAAAAAAAAAAAAAAAAAAAAAAAAAAAAAAAACCAAAAACCATAAGTAAAGTTAAAAGAGCATTTAAGCTCTTGTTTTGTTGCAAATACACATTTTTTTTCATTCTGTTTTCGAAATACAATCAATGTTCTTATCACCCAGTCACAGATCTCGATGAGCATCGATTTGATAAAAACATCTGCGCACGACATCTGCCCAAAAATACCTTTCGGAATAAACTTACAATATACTTATATATCTATATATATATATATATATAGTCATGCATATATGATGCTATGCCTGTACAAGTGCGTGTATGTGCGTATGTGGGCTTGTAATATCGCCAGTTCTTAACTCCAAAAGGCTTTTCAATCTTTGCTTTACTTACTTTTCCTTTTCTAACGCTTTTAGTGCTTTTTTGTTTTTTTTTTTTCTTTCTTTCTTTTACGCTTTTTAATAGAAGATTTTAATGTTTTGATTTCTTGCCAACCAGTCTTGCAAAAAAAGTTGCACATGCTCTAATTTTTTAAATATATACACATACTTACGTAAACACAAACTTTGATTAAAGCGAATATATTGGGAAATATTTTATACCGGCACAAATACAAGCTGAGAATAAACCGAAAAATATGAGAAATCATTCCAAACATTAACATATATATTATTGCTAATGGAAAAATCAATAATTTCAACTCTGATACTCAACACTGTACTCGTAATGGCTTTATACATTTCCCAGATTATTTTATACTAAAATAAAAAGTCTTTGGCAATGCTTAACAATGTTTAACTAAAAGATGTAAAATCATTTGCCATAAATATTTTTCCGAGACCATATTTTCGATGTTTATGTGAAGTTCACATTTTAAAGGTCTGCTCGTTGCCTAAATATTCTTTAAACGCGGCTTTAGTAAGTATTTTTTGTTGTTGTTCTTCTTGTTGCTATTTTCTTTTCTCCTCTTTGTTTTTTTTGTTAACAAATAACCTTAAATTAGAATTGTTGCCAAATTTCGTAAACACTTTTTGTCAATTTTTAAATTTTGTACAAAGATTTTTAGCAGATTTTCAAAAAAATGTTCCTTTTATATATTTGATCTAAATACACGATTGTTACGAATACAATTTCACTTGTTATTGATATTAGTCACGTTTTCTTTTACATCGCTTTTGAAGTTTTTGTGACATATTCGGCGCATGCTTCCTATGTATAAGAAATTTATTTAGAGTTTGTAAATATCAACAGGCTGAGGGTTTCTTTCTTTCTTAACGGCAATCAAGTCGCTTTTTTTCAGTGTACAATTGTAAACATATTTGTATTAATTTTGTTTGCCCAAAAGTATGCCTTCAATTATTGACAAATCAAAGAAAAGATTCGCAATATCCTCCAGAACTTATTGTAATTGTAAAGCAATTCAAACAACTTGTCCGAGTCAAGTTAGCTAAGTTAAGGTATGAGTTGAAAGATAGAGAGGAAAAGACTTTTCAACATTTGTAGCTTAATGTATTTAATCAAATAAAACAATGCATGAATGAATCTAATATGATATCGGAATTAATGTTTAAAAGATTTCAAGGAGAAGGTACGACTTACGGACGACTCGGAATTAATGTTTAAAGGTACGACTTACGGACGACTCTTCTAAAAATCGTATAGAATGTATGTTGAAATTTTCGAATAAAGTTCACCTAAGTTTAGATAATCAATTAATTTTAGGATGCAAAAAAAAGAAAATAATTTTCTCCTTTTTGTTTATGCCAATTCTGATATGAATAGGGTGTCGCATAGAATGCTGTAAAAGGGATGTAAAGAAATCGGAAGAAGTACACTTATTATGCAATAATATAAAATACCTTACGTACGTACGTACGTACGTAGGAGGTAAGGTTACCATGCTTTCAACAACGAATTCCCCTGTAAGCAGCCAGGTTTGGCTCTCGTGTATTTCAAAGTTAAAGATGTGGGAACAGTCGTTCCTTTGATGGTTTTGTCAGATGTGGACAGAGAATGTGAAGGATCAACGTTAGTAAAATTGTCACAAGGAACCTAAGAATTGAGCCTACATTGATTAACTTTAATTAAATAAAATTGTCGAGTTACGCGGCGGGTATACATTCAATTCAATTTCACTTAATAAGGTCGGAGAGCTTATTCTTCCGTTTAGCGGATCACACACAAAGGCAATCAATAGATCGGAATCTGGGCTTTTCTAGCGAAGGTAAATCGATTAAACTGAATGTGTGTTCATAGGGTGCCAAATGGCACCTTGGGACTCCGGCCCAGTTTCCGTAGCGCAAATAGTAATAACTGTTTTTGGACTGAGTTAATTGAGTCGACATATCGTTGATAAAAAGGCGACCAAAGTATTGAAGCCCGACCTGAATCGTAGATAATCTTTTCATTACCCTTTTGTGAAGAGTGGCGGAGTTCCTTTTCGCTTTGTTGCCCGTAAATTCTTCAAGTAGATTGAAGCGAAACTTGTTACCAAAAATGATAGTTAAAGCAGAAACGACTTCTTCCGCTTTAACATTATTAATGCGTTAAGGTGCACAAAGATCACTTTACACCATAAGACCCTACGATTTATATCGCACTGTAGCAGCTGTGAAACTTCTCGAAGGTTAAGAGATAAACAAAACCTAACATTTTGGCGTGTACGGAATAATGACAGGGAAGTCCTTGAATTAATTAAAATAGAGCCTAAATACCTGCCTTGACATTATTCGAGAAATAGACTTTAAAGAGAACCAAATAAGATGACATCCACTTAAGCAATGATAGGGGAAATCCGACGAGATCAAGATTCTGAAGTAATAATTTTTGATATATTTTTTCGAAGGCCTTACTGCAGTCGGTGTAAATAACAGAACTCAGAACTCATAATTCTTCACGAAAGCCATGTAAAGGCCGCTGCATAATTCCAGCAGGTTGGTTGCAGTCGACCGAGTTTCAATGAGCTAGGCACGCTAGGCACGTACAAGGCATATGTAACCTTGATAAGTGCGAAACCTATCGTATATTAATGGAGCTCTTCCAGCTACAAAAAATTAGCAGGTATTCGTAATGCTGATGCTGATGTACGGACATACATTATAAAGGGACAAATTGCTTTTTGTTGTTCTTATTAATAATGTTCTTAATTCTATTCGTAGCGCAATGGGTTCTGATTTACGTCGATGTTGTTAAAATATTTTAACCGTTCGATTCCATTGCAGAAGTAGAATCTTCACAGTGAAATCTGAACGAGTTAGCCTTCTGGTGCTCCACGAATTCTATGTCTTTAAATTTACAAAAATCTAAAAAGTTGTCCTTTCTGTAGCGCGATGTGCTATCTTTTAATTATTATTATATTAGTGTTTATCCATTCGATAATTTACTTCTTTCTACTTTTAATGATCTGGGGGTTGTTTTCGATTTGAAATTAAAATTTATCGACATATCAAGATAATGATTATGAACGAAGCGAAATCAAGGGGAGGTGGTGACTGTGATGTGGAAGCTGTTCAATCCGTGTAAAAGTAAACGCCTGTATACGAGTTTAAATAGAATGACGTAAGAGTGCGTGTCGGTACTTCCAGGTGCCACATTAACGCGATAGAATGAAAGCAAATATGGAATAAAGAAATCTTTGCGTTTTGCGATTTATCATAGGAGTCAGATCGTAACCTCTTCCCTCTGTCGGGCAATTCCTAATCCTTTTCACTTTCTAGAATTCGAGCCAGGCATTCGTCACGCATGTTCATATTTTCCAATTTTGATTTCCACGCACGGAATGAATTTATAGAGGAAACCGATCTAATAATTGCAATAATTGATTATTTGTCAATTTTTATTTTAAAAGTCAAGACCTAGAATAGCTTCAATCGGTATATCGGCCCAATTATCTATTTTTACACTTTTCATTTTTATTGCCTTAGAAAATTGTATTGCATGGGGGATAGCATCCGACGCAAGTTTAAAGATTAGGTTAATTTCACTGTATTTAGCGGTTCCTGTAGCGAGGGGCTCACTCGGTGAAAGCTCAATACTTATCCGTTGGGTAAATACACACTAGCCTACGGCCACTCCCTATCTCCCTCTTTTTCCTCACTTCTTTCTGACCGTCACCGTGTTATACGTCTGATCCCATATCCTGAGTGATTGGTCGTATGAAGAAAAATTAGTAAATAAATAAAAGTGACTCCAAGGTAATCCATCCCTATTTTAAGAATTATAAAATAAATTATATTTCCAACTAGTCCAGCATCTGCTTGAACATTTTAAGTAGAAGCGATACTATTGTACCAACTGTAGTAAAGTTACGGTAATAGAAGAGTTCGTCAATAGATAAATTAAGCAAATCATGGAGAAGGAGTGGGATAATTGAAAAACTGCCGGGTGCCGGCTGCCGGCTGCCATTAGGCTCCACTTACACAGCAGAATCTGTTGTAAGTCGACAAATGAATTGAAAATATCGTTATAGAGTTCAAAGAACAATAAATTTGTCATTCAAAAATTCTTAAAACATTCGCTACGAACTGAAAAGTTCGCAGAGCAATAATTTTTGGAATTTGTGAAGTTCGCTAAATAATGCCAGGGTTCGCGGAATTGAAATAGACTTTTTACAAAGCTGATGGAACGATATTAGACTATAGCAAGACATACATAAATATATTGTTACAAAAACCTATTAAGCGTGGTTTGCCTTGAGTCGTCCCTCGACAGCCTTCCAAACAAAGACTTCATGGCAATAGAAACCGTAAAACCTTTATACTGTTACGAAAATCCCAAATCCAGTTAATGCTAACTAATCGATTTTCGTAAGTAATAAATTCCTTGGTGCATAGTCGCGGCGCGTCTTGCAGGTGCCGGCCAAGGAAAACGATTAGCAGGAAAACAGACAGAGAAAAACCCAGGTGCACATGCGCGGCGCGTCATACAGCTGCCGGCCAAGGAAAACGATTAGCAGAAAAGCAGGTTAGCGGATTAACAATGAAACCATGGAGTTAGGTGATCGTAACATGCTTGTAAAAATGTATATAAGTAAACTATTTGCAGAAGGCAGAGTTAGTCGGAAGAGAACATCGAGTGATACGAGAACATTGAGTCGTAAGACTGAGGAATAATGTTGAGAAAAATTGTAAATAATCCGAGCATTAAGAATGGATTGTAAATGGAAAAAACTTAGAGTTAAAAGAATTCTGAAATGCATTTCTCTTGGAAATAATATCCACAATCTAGTGATACGAACCGTATCTTGGAAGAGCGGAAATTTGTAACACAATACGTTAGTTTTGGTTGCACTTAGGATTTCTTAATCCTTAAAGATATGAGCGCATCGCGGGAAGAAATGTATAGATTTAACAGGAGGCCTTATAAAAAAAAAAAAAAAAAAAAAAAAAAAAAAATTAAATATAATGAAAAAATGTCTGGTTTCTTACTTAGGTCTAAAACTTTTCAGTCAACTCTTGGGTAATAGGCGATGGGTATAAGCGATTAAGGGCATTAGATGAATATGGCAAACTCTTTGATTAATTGCGAATATACCGCAGACTGCCGAGGGCATTAATTTATTTATCAATTTTCATCTTCTTCTCTTTGCCTTTTTGCTTCCACTTACCTTGTTCTTACATCTGGTAACGAGGGTTGGTGGATACATTCATTTTGTCAAAATACTTCACAATATATAAGAGGAACCGTGACAGACGCTATAAACGATATATATATTCTTGATACATTTCGAATTCTGGATTAGAATTCCGGGTATGTCCGCCCGGCCGTCTGCAACTCCTCGAAGTCAGATGGATATCAAAAATGAATTAAATCGGTCGGAATGTGCCCTTTGTCCCTTTGCTGTCAAAAGCAGAAGCAAAAGCAAAAGCAAAAAAAAAAATGAAATTTTTACAAGAATAAACAAGAACAAGAGATAAAAGAGCATGTTATCCTGAGTGAAATCGGCCATTCCCATCCGATATTATGGGGCATGGAAGTGTCATCTTTTGGTTATAAAAGATTCGATCGTACACGAGAATTCTTGTCTTCTTCTTACTTGTCAAGTTTCGTAGCATATTCAACTATGAGTTATTATCGTTTTGAGGAGACTTCCATCATCATATGCCACTGAATGCAACTTGAAACCAGTAAACTTTGCACATCATGCAGGCGCTTCGAAGTATATAAACAAGTGCGTACATGTTGTTATTGTTTTACAAATACAAATTCGTTCTGTTTAATAATGTATTTCAACGATGTAATAACAGGAACACATTTATTAGCAAGAGGCTAAAGAGCAAAGATGAACAAATTTTTATATATAAAATAATGAAAATCTCAGCGAAAAATTGGTTTTCACGCGAGTGGATATCTGTTGCAGAACACTTCATACCGTAAAGATGACAAGTTATGTAAAATTGCTTAGTTTCGTAGCGTTAATCATTTCATTCATTTATAACGAGTCCTATGCGTTCAGTTTCCGAACGTTCCGAACGATTTTGTGAATCTTCCAATTCCTGACAATTGCAAAATCCACTTGAAATCTTAACCTGATCATGTATTTGTAGTGTGTATGTGAAGTGGATTTGTTTGTCTGTTTTCGATATCTTGAAAAATGAGTAACGATATCCAAGTACTGATATCGTTCGGCGATAATTGCATAAAAAGTATTAAAATTTAAAAACACAACATTTTCAATACGAAAAAGTCTGTGGAAACAAAACGTAACGTACTTTAAAAACAAAAAACAAAAAACAAAAAAAGGCACATATTTTCTTTGTTGTTGCTATTATTGTTTTTGTAATTGTTGTTATTGTTATTATTGTTATTATTATTATTATTGTTATTGTTGTCTTTTTATTTGTTGTTGTTGTTGTTGTTGTTGTTATTATTATTGTTGTTGCGGTATTATGTTGGCCAACTTTCATAAAATTCTCATTATAATTTTAAAGTGTGTATAAAGTGTCATCACATGCATACATAAATTTGTTTTAAGCCATGTTAACTGGCACAACGTGTGCAAAACAAAGACTTCCACTATACATATATATATATATATATATATATATACGTATGAAAACACTCTTACTCGTGAACATATTTATTATAAAAGATGTAATTTTGCTAGAGTAGTAGATTTTTTTTTTTTTTTTATTTAAATTTTTTTTTGTTTTTTATTTTGCCTCTACCAACAATGACATGAATGTGTTGGTTAGCTGCCATCATATGCACATAAATTTAACACCAAATGACAAGTTGTCTAACATGATGTTTTTACACGACTGACAGTAAATGGTAAACAGGAAATTCCTGGTTTGTGTTATTATTATTAAAAAAGGAAAAAAAAAAAAATTATACGAATAAAAAATAAAAAATAAAAACTTAGGCATATGCTTATAAATAAAAATAATTGTTATTTTCTTTTACAAGAGTTTCACTCTTTAACTAAACGACGAGACGGACATTGCCTATGCGACCTAAATATTTCAATAATCACTTCCGAAGTGTCACGATCTCGAAAAATTGTTATTTATCTTACACCTTATGACGAACATAACAAATCGGCTCAACTTAAATTCATTATTGCGTCGATATTTTGATTCCATTAATGAAACGTAGTAAAGGGGACCGACCGTCTCTCTTGGCTGAGAAAGGATCTTTTTTTTATTTTTTTTATTTTTTTTTTTTAAATAAATAGTTTCACGAAAATATCCCGAGACGGTGTTCCCGACAAATGTTACTTTCCTGTATTCTAATGCATTTTCATTCGTTATTTCATTATCATCTTAAAAAAAAATGAATAAATAAAATTGATTACTGCCCAGATCGAAGAGGAGGATATTGTCTGGAACCAATTGTGTAATTTATTAACGTATCACCTGATTCTTATACATGTAAACAATAAGCTTCTTACGGGTAATTTTTTATAAAATTCTTCTCATAAATCCAAGTTTTCTTGCATAAGCTATCAAATTAAGTTTGGCAAGCCATTGCATTTTTTGCAAACGCATCAATATGCGTAATATAGATGCGGGTGGTAGAAAACATCCTTTCGTGAATTTCCTCGAACAGGGTAAATTAATAGGGTTTGATAGCAATTTATTTCTCATTTATGAATAATTTCCATGAAATGATTTAACAAATGAAACACTTTCGCTTAATTGAATTTACTCATTACATTAATTTCGCTATTTTCATCCCCACTACCGAAGGATGGACGTATACTCATTTAGTTACAATGTTCGTAATACCCAAAAGGAAACTTCACAGACGTCATAAAGTGTAAATGTTTTTCAAATTCAGTGTCAAATTTCCAACCGACAGAGCCATGCCTGTGCGGTGTAATTGTGGGTGTTTCGACAATCTATCCATGTAGACCAGGTTGGTATTCAGGCCCATCGCAAAAGATACCCTGAAAGAACTTTCTTTAAGCAAAAATGTTAGGGGCTCGACGATCATTACTCACACATCACGGAGAGAGCAATAGAAGATTACAAATTTTGATTTCCTCCACTGTAATCTCTGGAATTCCTTAAACATAATTCGTTTACATTAAGCCTTTGAGTTTCATTTGAACTTTGAACTCGAATTTTTTGATTATTTCATGTTGCATTTCCATCCAACACCTTCTCCACTTATGTTATGGTACAAAAGTTTATGAAGTTTGTGCAGATGTGTGTAATATCCAAAACAGTTTGAGATAAACCCATCTTTTATTATATCAATCGGTTCCGAATGATTTTCTAAATCGATTTAAAATTATCTGTCCGTCTGTCTTATTTCTTGTGCTCAACCTACAGGCAGAACTTTTTGACATATTTTGATGGAATTTGTTACACTGGTGTGTTTTGGCTCAAGGATGACTCAAGTTTTTCGATTTTGAAAATTCTTTACATGTAATGGTCGGCCGCAGCCTACTATAGTCTATTTATTGGTTTTGCTGTGCTCTCAATTATCAAATAACATTAACAGAAAAATATTTACGCATTCACAGTTAGGCATGATGATAAAATTGCTTTTTCTTCCCCACCACGATAATCCTCACAGTCTGTCCCGTATCCTGGACAAGAAAGACGCAATCGACCCAAAATTTGACACAAACACGGGTTGAAACATGGATTGTGCGTAGCATTTCAGAACCATAACTGCAGTATCCTGTTTAATAATTCCTTTACGAGCGATGTCCTTGGAAAAATGGAATCGTCACCTTCAAATTTGGCAAAAACATTGTAGGTTCCTGACCGAAAGTTACTGTTGAAATCGCGGGAAATCGGTCAAAGTACGCGCAACATAAATTGAGGACACCTCTGCTTTCCGGGGTTTTCGTTCGTTACATGCAAACTGTAACAGATATACGGTAAAAATTTCCAAGTCTTTTCTACGAAAACAGATATAATCGGGCAGGTCCACGCCTTATTATAAGCTATAGACTTCTTTTTGTAGTCGAACGTCAAGGATAAACTATATGAACAACAGTTTTTATGGCACAAGAACCCGTTGATACGCTCGAAAACCCATGTTTTGAATATATCTCAAGTGGAAGTGAAAAAATTCTATGCCAAATGGTTCAAGCTTTCGCAAAACGCATCGAACCTATCACAGATAAAGAAGAATATTTTGAAAGACAGCAAAGAAATTTTTAGTTTAGAAAACTTAATGTTTTCTTCATTATTATGCTGAGTATATGAAGAGTGATCCACATACGTTGAGAATTGATGTGAACAGAACATTGAACAATTTTAGAGATTAAGACAACACTTAGTTCAGAATTATTATACTGAAGCAAGCGTTAATTTCCATCGCAAACCTATTCAGATTAACAGTAGCCCTAGTAGTAATTGAGAAGAGATTCCACATTTTCCGAGCACGCATTTAATACAAAACATTCTTGACGATGTTAAATTTCTGACAGTTGAATAAGTCAACAAAGTTGAGCCCAAAACTTGCAAGCATACATCTGTCCTTATGTAATGATTACCTTTTCTCTTTACTTGCCTTTGCCATTGTCTTTGTTATACACTAAAAGATGAGGATATGCTCATTATTGTGACCTCCTGCTTCAATATACGTTTGCAAAGTTCATTCTTTTACCAATTGCATAACAAAGTGTGATTTATCACGAATATATATACATATATATATATATACTTTTATACTCACCTTCAGCTTTGAGCGTCAGAGACTTCAGAGAAATTAATCGAAATTAATCTTTAGTGAAGTAAAAAGTGAAAGGATAAAAATTTATCCCATTCACACTTTTATGACAATGAATAAAAGTATGGGGCATCAAAGATTTTAATGGTAGTGGTGGTAGTTATGTGTTCATAAATACAATTTATTAGCAATTCTTAAGAGTGATTTTCATTTCGATATTGATGAGATAAGAACAGGAAGCACTTAAGCTGGTAGTAAATAATTTTTAATATAAGAATTTACTAAAATTATTTATATTTGTTTTTTTTTTTGTTTGTTTAAGTGTGCTTTCTATCTGAAATTTCTTAAGGAATATAAGTAAATGATCCACTCTTTGGCTTTCGTCTTTCAAAAATATACATAAATTAATTATGTTTTACTTTCTTTCAGTTTTTACATCCTGAACGCATCAACACTATTCGCTATCTTGATCGCAACGAAGCATCCTATCATTATGTATATGCATTGGAAGGAAAAATAAAGGACGAAGATTTTATTAAAATAAATAAATAAATAAAAAAAAAAAATATATATATATATATATGTATGGAATAGTCATAAAGATTTTTCAAAACATTGGAGCATATCCAGCGCAATCCTGAATTTGACCGATACAGGCAAATAAGCGACTTTTGTTTAATTTTTCAAATTTTTATCTAACAAAGTGAAATAGCAAAGAAAAATGCCAACAACATGATATGCAACCGGGAAACTTCATCCGCCACCACAATAGCTACTGAAACTATAATGCCAATAGAGAAAGCAGCAACCCAAGTAGAAGCTACTACAACGATAGCAACGGTAACAAAAGTTACGCCTATAAACGGAAGATCATCATCATCCTCATCCTCATCCTCATCATTGCTGCCAGTAAGTTTGCAATCAACTTTGAATGACTCGGCAAACTTGGGAAACTCGTCAGTACATAAAGTCATCGTAGCGACAGGGGGTATTCTGTCAAATTCGACACGGACGTGCTTATTAACAAATCCAAGTTCCAAAATATTAAAGAATACCAACAACGGCGGCAGCAACAACGATGCTCGTGGCTGCATTAGCAGCGACTGTAGTTATGGTAAGACTCGGATCAAAAACATCATTGTCACAGACATCAGGCATCATCATCAAACCAACCACATGTTTTCAAATCATCCAAATTGCACCAATGTTTTACAGCAACAAGAACAAAAGCAACAACAACATCAAAGACATCAACAATGTAGTCATTTACAAAAACATAAAGCAAAACAATTTATACAGCTACTCACATGCTTGGTGACTGTCATCAGAGTCATTTCACTACCCGAATTTAGTGCAGCACAGTCGCAGCAACAGCAACAACAGCATGCGCAACAGCACCAGCACCAGCAGCAGCAGCATAGCCGGCAGCTTGTGTCAATGAACCCAGAAACAGCAGCATTTCTATCAAACAACATTACAAATTTCCTGGCAACTACAACTAAAACAGCAACAAGAAGAACAATAACAATACCATTTAATGCTAATGCAAAAGCAATAGCAACAACAAACCAAGTTACTACATTCTTCTCAAACTCGACATACACCACCAACGCCACCGCCAGCACCACCAACACCAGTAAGAGCACCAAAAACAATCGCAATAACTCAACGTCTCGGCATAACATTAATTCCTACACATATGTTGATGATGAACGTAATGCGGATGATGATGATGATGATAATGATAAGACCAAACTAGCGCAAGTGTTATCAACAACAACAACAACGACAACGACAACGACAACATCATCATCATCATCATTATCATCTCTGTCGTACGCATTAGTGGAGAATAGCTCGGTTGCTTCTATTGTGAAATCAACCGACTTTGTGATGTCAAATGAAACTTTTGATTTCACTCCATCCCTTATTAGGTATCAGGCTGATGGGAATATTTTTTTGCGTTTCCCACGTTCCCTTACCAGCGGGAAAAGCAGTGCGGCCACAGGTGGTGTTGACGACACCGGTCTCAAAATGTTCGGTGTCAGCGGCAGTTCAAGCATTACAAATATGTTCAATCCCCAAACTGCTACTGGCTTTAACGGCAACAACATCATCGAATGTCCCAGTTTTGATGAAAGTTCAGCGTGTCCATGCTATAAATTCGAAGACGGTGAGTACACATTTATAAATAAAAGCAACAAACAAAATACTAATGAAATCTTATTATCCAACGACCGTCACATAAATTGCTCCCTTGATTCCTGCCGCTAATTAAACTCGATTCCTTTTCATATTCTAAATGCAAAGTAATCAAGGGATAGGGATGCTAACATGTCCACATTGGAAGACATCTTATATCTAGTTTTCTGTAGATACGATAGCACGTGTAAACAGGAGTATTGCATAAGTCTTTTGTATCCTGTGAGAACACATTCTCCCCAATCTCAAGGTTAAATGTTTCCTTCACAGCTACAAGGTTACACAATATGTGCGGACTTGGACTTATTAGACACTTAGGTGTTAATATTTTATTACAACTTTGTTAGAAGCTTTCGAAGACGAGTTAAAATTGTTGTAAAAGTTGTTTAAAAATTATAGAAAAAAAGTTACGACAAAGCAAACTGTACCAAAGCAAAATTTATCACGCGAGCCATTCTTCAATAGTTCGAATTCGCTTACTTGATGCAAGCATAACATTGAAGACCGATGACGCTCACCCTTTTTTTTTTGCAATTCCGAATTGCAATGAAATTTTACTTTTACAGCATTTCTAGCCGGAATTGCATCTCGAAAAATCGACAACACCCGCTCTGTATTGGGGAGACGTGAGACGTGTCAAATGTGTCAATAAACGCATTGTCTAACGAAACTTAATTTTTTAGCGTAATAGTGGTTACACTTACATTTTTCTCTAGTTACTTTAGTGCCTTCGCATAATATGGACCTAAAGAGGTAATACAAACTATAAATCATTCCATGTCGCGCACAAAGTCTTTTAAGTCATAGTAATAATAATAATAATAATAATAATAAATTTATTCTTTAGTTTATTTATTTAGACGATCAACCGCTTGACATAATATTGCATGCAATGCAGCCCGATTCTCGGTTACGGTGACCAAATCGGTATCATTTTAGATCGTCCGATGATTTTTGATTAATCTCCGCTCTCATTGAGACCATAGCTACAATTATTGTCACAACCAATCATTTGTGGCTGTAATGAGCAATACTTCAAAAGAGTTAACGGGGTACGTCTCGGTGAACTCCCCGCATTCGCTTACACAGTCATCATAATAATCAGTCACATCTTTTACTACAGGAATGTCAATAACAAATAGTTTAAGATTATATGGAACTTCCATGTTTTGATCAGTTATCGGGCGAAATCAAGATTAGAACTGATTTCAGATATCGTTAGAATTGTTGGAATTCATAGTAGTAGGTATGAAGCAAATCTCTTAACAGCGAACTCAAATGACATTCAAGTGTGAAAAGGCAAGCGTAATAATCGTTAATTGTTTGCCCCATTCATGCGGAGTTTTTTTGATCGTTCCTTTAATCGTATAACTGAAGTATAAAATGTGCTTTATGAGAAAAATTGAAATTTTCGTGAATTTAATAAGGATGGCGCGTTTTGCAAAGATTGCAGTAAGCACTCATGTCGTAAATTCTTTAAAATCTCATTATTCAAATTCATGGGTAGTTAGTTACCCTGTACTTAATATCCCTTTATATTCTTTCCACTTATTCCTTCTTTAAATATATCATTTACAGGATTATTTTTGGAATGCCCTGGCACTACAGCGATATCATTACGTTCCACGCTGGAGCGTATATCATCGCCAATACATTCGCTATCAATATATGACTTTGATCGTTCGGTCACGTCGCTTTCGCAGGATGTCTTTCAGCCGGGTGTTAATATAAGACATTTGCAATTTTCACATTCGCATTTGGAAACTCTAAAGGATAATAGTCTCAAGAATGTACGTGCGTCTCTTGAATCGCTGAGCATAGTTAATGGTAAATTAACACAGGTACGTATTTAATATCTATCTATATACATACATACATACATATATATATACAACTACACCACACACAAATGGGCAGCTATATGATAAAAAGGGGATATGCATATGCATGTTATTACATACATACGCATATATATATATATATATATATATATATATGCTTATATAGGCATAAGAAAATCGTATGTATGAATGCGTAAAGCAATAGTCCGTCTATAGTGAAACAAGAAGAGAGAGAGAGAAAAAAAAAGCCTTGATTGCATATTGAAATCTATAAACGTGCTGTGTAAACATGCGGTTGTGTAAAAGAAAATAAATCTACGTAAACCGCGAACGTATGTGTGTTAATGAATGAATGTTATCATGCGGGCAGCGGCCGTTTGCATTTCTTATTAAATATAAATTCGTATAAAATGAATTCTACGGGCGTAACATAAAATGTCTACTTTTTTTTAAAAAACATTTTTCGCTTGTTTTCATATAAACATGCATTCAGCAGACAAGAGTTTGCATTAATCTTGGATTTTGTATACCTTAAAATTATATAAGCAAATATATATATATATATATATGTTTATATTCACAATTTATACGGCTTTAATATAAATTAAATTTTAGAACGATACAACGTAAAAGTTAACGTAATAAATAAAATTCTGATAACGACCGAATAAATGGGAGTCGAGTCGGAAAATATATGAAATGTAAAAATTTTTAAATCTATGCATACACATATATAAGTAGTATATTATGTATTAATGCCATCTAAATATGCGAATATTTTTGCCATAAAGTTACTCGTCTGGCTGATCCGTTTCTGAATATTTCCTTGCTGTAGATGGTTTTGTCGTGATGGCCTTGAAGTCGCCTAAATTCGCTTTTAAGAATGCTTAGTGCCGAAAATATATCGAGCTAATGCGTTAATATCCGCCTGAGTGGCCGAGTAGGTAAAAACTTAATGGTGCGGCGTACTTTCCACTATGGATAGTGGATAGCTTAGAGAATTTGGTCTTCGAATTTATTTCTCTGGCTAAATTAATAATAAAAAAAATATTAAATCTATGGCTTTCACTAATTTATACTTAGGGGTGGTTGTACAGCATCATAGGATTTATAGGATTCTGATAAGTATACCCTAAGGTACCTAAGAAATTGCAATTAAATCAAGCGCTTCCAAGGTCATCCGCATGTTCGGATAACTAATTCACTTATTAACAATTATGTATGAATTACACCATCAAGCTAGATGGTGGCTAATCACGCCCTAAATGAAACTTACAACTTTCAAAAACCCGCATCAGAGAAGAAGGTGCAAACCTCTCTCGTACCTCTCTAGATTGTACGATAGGCGCATGCATAGTTTTTTAACACTTTATATGCTTCCACATAACTGAGACGAAATATATGTGTAAGATATAGGTCATCGTGTGTACATGAATTCAATCATGAATCCCCTAAAGTGATGGATGTCCAAGATTTGGCCAACAGAAGAACTTCAGCTCGTATCTGCATACAGCTATCATGTTATCTTTTACTTCACTCTGTCCGACAATTTACGTGTATGTCATTCAAAAAAAAAAAAAGAATCTGCATATATACACACACATATGCATATATTTTATTAGGAAGCATGTACACCCTCATGAAAATCCTACACGTAAATTTGCTTTTTGTATACACGACGAATTAGAATATTTAAGTGTTGGTAGCAAAATGAATTACAATTTGTGAAGTTTTTACATGTTTGCTCACATTATGCGTTTGTTTGGTTTCTTTTTTTTTCTTTCTTTTTCTCCTTCTTGTTCCTTTGTAACACTTGTGTAAGGATGCCGATGTCCCTCTCCTTTCCTTTCATATCACCGGTAGTAGAATTAAAATTTAAATGTATTGCGACGCTAGTGTGTGTGTCTTTGCTCAAAAGCAGACTTTTTTAAAAGTTAGTTTTCCATTTTATATTCAACATCATTAGAGCGGTTTTTATCCCCTTTATAACATTTTGCAATAACTTTATTAATATATACATACATGCATGGTGGTGCATGGTTCTCTTAACTGATCAAATTTACATATATAAATATGCATTAAAATTAAATCATTAAAAATGCCCATCAACACGCATTTCTGCACGCATAACTGCCCTTTACAAGGAATCTCTTTAATAAAATATTAGCCGAATTGTGTTTTCATTAATCTTGACAACAATATCGGACATATATAAAAATTGATTCATATTTCATCAACAATGCGGGTCAGTATGTAAATAAAAGCATTCGTGACCGCCCGGTTTTGTCTGCCTAATTATGTGAATACATGTTCGCTTTATATACCGGATTTAGTTCGTCAGTCCCAGAGGTGCATTTTATTTTACTCATGCGTGTCCGATGCGTAAACGTTCGTAAACTTCCAAGCAACGCTATAACAATGAAATGTCAGCTTATTTATGAATTCACTTGTCGACGATTTGGTCTTTTCAGTATTAATATTTTCACTTCACAGACCTCACGGGACGGACGAGTTTATATCCACGCGGTCTTTTTCGTTTAAATTTTGTACTTCTTTTACATTTCATTATCAGGCAGACTTGCACATTTTAATTCCTTTAGTACCAAAGGTGTCTGCCGATCTTTGCACAAGTATTACGAAGTAATGAATGTTGGAAAGTGTCTGGCTAGTCTGTCTGGTTCATTCCATTCCGGACTTACTGTTAGCATTCGCATCTCCTTATGTTTCAATCTAATTCCCGGATGTTAAACGATTTTAAATTTCGTATACTGCCGGGATGCTCGTTACTCGTTTCAAATTTCGAAACGAAGAAGAAAGAAAAGGAAACCGACACTTCCCCACTTTCTGTCATTCTAATCATCGGTTTTGCCAATCAACTGAAATCATATTCGAAACCAGCCGAAGGCACTTCGAAAGTGATATACTGGCCTTTTATTCCTACTTCGCAAAGATAACCTAACCATATGTAAATATTCATGTAAAACCTTGTACCTAAATGTGGAATCGAAACGAACTAATGACTAATTGGTACTCACAAGATGCTACTGTGAGAAGCTTGTAAGTAAAGTAAAGCTCCGTCCATTCAATTCGCTTGCATATATTTTGATCATTTTTTCTCTTGAAAAAGGCATTAATTCATAAAATTATTCATTATGCAAATTATTTGCCATCGTTTTCTACAATTTTGGCCCATCTTTCTGGAAAAATGGTGCAACCATGGTAACCGGATCGACCCATTTTCACACTTCCTCAGCATTTCGAAACCGTGCCAGCGTGCCAGCCAAACTATGCCCCAGCATTCTGAATAAGTGATAATGAGAGGGCACTATATTTGATGAGTATACTGCGTGCGGCCGCTGCCGCAATATTGTATCCTTGAGAACACCTGCAACCTGTGGCCAAGCGCTGTCATGTAAAGAGAAGACTTTACAGCTATTGCTGATCTTCTCTGCAATAATGCATCGTTCAGTTGGTCCAAAGCCGTCTCCAGGAAAAGTTCCATTCGGTTTTGGCAGCTCCAATATGGATAATAAAACTTTATGGCCATAAATATTCTGCTTCTGTGTCGACGTGGATGGCTCTCCCAGACTAACGCATGACTCTTTGCGCTTGGGATTGCTGTAAAAAATTCACTTTTCATCGCCAGTGACGTGAATATGTCGTAGAAAACTGTTCTATTTTCTGCATGGCAACCAATGAAATCAGTTCGAAATTGCATTTTCAACCGATTCGTTTGGTAAGCCGTTGCTCCCCCCTCTTGGATCTTCGCCGTCGCAGTTAAACGTCCAGAAACTGTTTATTCATCAACTGCTTGGTTGTTCGAAAGTTGAGCTGGGGTTTCGCCCAATAAGTCTTACAATTGACTGTTTTCGAATTTTTATTGGTCCTCCAGTCCATCCGTTCTCGCTGACATCAAACTCACCACTTTTAAGCAAAACCGAAATTTATCGAGCCAAAAAGTTAGCCGTGATATAAAAATTGCAAAAATGGGAATTTTTTCCCTTTAAGATTTTCCTTAAGATTTGTTCATTTCCTGTTGCCTTGAATCTAATATTAAAACTGATGTAATATCTAAGTCTCAATATCGTCCACAACGTTTGAGTCTAGTATTTGCATAAAGAAAGCAAATAGAAAGCGATAGGCCACAAGGGCCTTAGTTCTCACTGTTACGTGAGACGTCATATCAAACGAGGGCATGGAATCAAATTACCAGCCAAAGAGAATAAGAATTTACTAACATACGATGGGATTGACCTGGAGACAGATGGACCATCTTCAAAATCCATGGATTGGATTTTGACTGTAATTGAGAATAAATGAAAATAAATCAATTTTAACCTTAATTTTTGTCACCGATAGTACAATAGATTTGCAAGTGACCTTTCGGAACAATCGCCTGGGATCGTAATTAAAGTCCACATCTCCCAAAATAAATAGATTTGTGCAAAAAAGCTTCGTTTTTTTTTTTTTTTTTCAATAAAGTGAGAAATCATTTTATGTGGGCTCGTGAAATAGAAGCTAGCTTTTCCATAACCGTTGATGGGCAAAAGTGATTAATAATCAATTTTGGGAAAAGTTTTTTTTACTTCGATTTTATGTTTGGGAGAACAAATAAAAGTTGAAAAGAGCGGCAACACTTTCGCTATATAGTTTTTATAATTTCTACTCCATTAATTAATGTGTTTCCTAAATGAAATAAATATGTGCACATACTGAGTGTACATATATAGAAATAAATAAAAAAAAGAAGCAAAATATCCGTCCATTAATAGTTTATTCGTTTGTTTATTTATCTGAGAGCCAGCTGTTATTTTTCGGATTTTGGCAGCCACAATTAAATATAAACAGAAATTTCCCTCTTTTTGCTGCTTTTTCACTTACACATACGAATAATAGCAACAAAATTGACATGCAAGTCTTACGCAATTGGGGGGCAAAAACGTTTCTCAATTATCGGGTTGGTCGCGTACGAAAGCTCATTTTCAGCCACATGATGAGCACCTTGAAGTTACCGAACTTGAAAAATAACTGTTATGGTTGAACAATAATAAGAAGAAGATTACGAATTATAAGAATGAGTTGTGAATTTAGCGTTGAATGTTCAAGACGCCGGGAATGCCGGGAATGCCGGGAATGCCGGGAATTTCGATAGCAGTAGAGTAGAGAGTAGAGAGTAGAGAAGGGCTGTAAGTGTGGGTGTCTCACGACGGCCGCAACATGACAACGAATTTTGCGTTGCCCAACGCAATTCCGATTGTTAGTGTGTTGAACTCCTTTGAGCCCTATGTACAGGTAATATGTATGTCTTTCGGTGCTCTTGAAAGTTTAGCATTAAAGTCTTCTTCCGATAATTTGAACATAGTGCACACTGACTGAGATTCAGATTCAAAAGCAAAGCAAACTTACGCCTACATACCATTTGAGGCGTATATTAGCGTACATTGCAGACGAAGCGAAATATTTCATGCAACTCCATCATTAATTGGGGATAAAAATGATGCATAAGAAAATAAATACGAAAGCTGGAGATTGGCTGGTAAGTTAACGAAAATTGCTCGTCTCTGTGGATGAACTCAATAATTATCTTCTTAATATTATTCGATCTGATTAGAGCGATCGCATGGAAGAATTTCAGAGTGTTTCGTTGGCTATTCATCAAGTATTTGTACATACTGTTCGACTATGCTATAGATTACAGTAAATGCTGTTCGTATTAAATCAAATGTTGCACGAAATCCGTTGCATTCATATTTAAATTTTCATTTTGAAAGTTATCTGTCGATAGCCTTGAATTGTGAATGTGTGAACACATTGCCTAAGCGTCACTAAAACAATTTTAGCTAATGATAGTTAATGATTGGATTGCCATGAAATGTTGGCACACCATTCTTTTGAAGGTTGGCACTACTTAGAAATCGTATGGATTCGTCAACCGTCATCTTATATCTGTATGTCATCTTAATTTTTACGGCAACAGAAGTAGCAGTTGTTCGCAAGAGCATGTACCGGTTTTTGCTATTTCGATATACGTTTGCAACATATTATAGAGTTCCTTCCACTTGAGAGTGTGAATGCTATTATAAGAAGCAATCAACAATGAAATCTGAATCGGAAACATTCAGGATAATCAGGATTTTCCAAAAATAATTATAGTGCACGGCAACAGTTACGCTTTTAGAAAATGGTGACGAATTTGTAAATACATTCTGCTCTCCCTTCAATGCACTCAGAATATTATTCGCTTGCAATAAATAATATGTAAAATGTCTGTAAGGATTTAAACATTAAATCCTAAATATCATTATTACGAAACATAAATGCAAGGGGGATTTTGTAAACCACATCTTGTACAACGTAACGTGTTGGTGAGCGAAGACCAACTGAGAGAAGTTTGTGTGCGATTAGCGTAGTTTCTCATAAAACGTAACTACTCAGAATCGATTGTCGTCACAAAGCCTTAACTTGTCTATCAAAATTGCTTTTGATACTGTGTGTGTGTGTGAATAGTGACAATAACAATTTCGTATAACGTTCAATAATGACATTGATACGCGTGTGACGATTATGTCGACACATTTTATCGACGAGCGGAAAGATTGTCTTTACGGCTTTTACAGTTACTTAGGTAAAATGCGCTTAAATATTGCAAACAGTCCGATAAATTAATATTAGATTTGCTTTACGAATCCCGTACTACAGAAACCTGTACCTGTACCTGTGCCTTACTATCCATCAGATAACAGTTTATTAAGTAAATGATAGTTAGTTGAATAATAGGTTTTAGCAAGAGTTTCAAAGGAAACATCGATTGCTTATAACGGATGATGTAAAAGATCTCCGCGCTTGTTAGGTCTTCTTTTGAGCTTCTTTTGCTCTGGCCTGCTGTTTTCAAATGACTCCAAGCTGTTATCTGATCAATTTCTTGACAGCAGTTGCGAAATTTGATTGACCGACCAGAGCGCGGTTCATCTTCGGCATTGAAATTTCCCAAACGGAATCGAGCAAACCACTACCGGGTCCTTCATTCTCACCGTATACTTTTTAAAAACATCCGTCATGTTTTTACGCCATTTTTACTTTTTCTACAGTAAAGAAGCATCACATAGCGTGATTGTTCAGATATTTCACGCATTTTCAAATCAATATAACTTTTTACACGAGAAAACTATCTTCACAAAAATTGTTAGCTGAAATATCACGTTGTAAATATATGTTCGTTTGAAACAAACACGTGAGTGTTGCCCCGATATATGGGCAGCAAGACCATCTGGTGGCGAAAAACCGCAGAAACCTTTTCATATCATCTATTATCGGGGTTGTGCTGTCAGCGAAAGACAAAGTTTTAAAGTTAAAAACATACAGTCATACATACTTGAGTGTAGATCGAAAAAAGTAGTTTTCGCAACACAATTAAAAACATTTTTTTTGTGCGGTAACAAGAGATCGCGCAAAGATAGCGCAAAAACAGACTTAAGTGTACATAAAAAACTTATAACATTGAAAAATTGTATACAAAGAGTTCATGCTGATCGAAGTACCGTCCGGGGACTGAAAGTCAATTGACGCAATAATTTTTACAGAGATTTTATATTAATTTCGGTTAATTACGTTGTTGATGTTGAGTAAGAATCGAAAGCGTTGAGAAACACTGAAGGTATTTAGCTTTAAAAATTTTCCAATGAAAATAACTGTTACGTAGTTTAAATGTTTGCTGCTGCTGCTGCTCACCGTCGAGTTCATGTAAACAATGCAAGCGTGCACTTTATTAGTTTTGCCTGTGGAAGGCAATCTGCCAATAAAAAGAAAATACAAATTTTTTCGTAAACATGAAAATGGAATGGAATGAAATGAAATGAAATGGAAAACAAAGAATTTGAATAAGGAAGCCACGTAAGCCTTATAAGCGAATCTTGAGCACTCTCTCCGCTGAGAGTGGATGGTTGAAAATCGATTAGAGTTCCTTTGGTCACAAGTGGGTTTCTCTCAAAGTCAATCGAAATCACTTGGGGAAAAAAAGAAAAAAACTCTCCACTAGGATGATAAAGATTTAGCGATAGCCCGAAATTCCCACTTAAGCTGCAGCCGCATATATATTCGCATTGAATCGGTTATCTTTGTCTTCCGCAATTTGAAAACTTCGAATCTTCTCTTTCTCTTCACAGATTGTGTTTGCTTTCTTAATTAATCGCATATTTAGCAGGTTTTCGCTTTTTTCACATCTGGTACGTGGTCAGGTAAAAGGAATGACTCGAATCGAATGATAGGGCGAGACGAACATTCGACGAAAGATCATTATGACTGAACATGATTCTCGATTACTTTATCAATTGCGTAGAATAGTATGAAAAAAATAGTACACCACCACCACCATCCTCTAAGAGTAAAAAGAACGTAAAGAAATTGAAAAGTAAATTTAATAAAGCTATTAAACGTAACGATGCACTGTAGCTGCACTGCAGTCCTCGTTTCATACATATATGCACATATATGTTCAAGGTAATAACCATAATGAACGTGGAAGTGCACTTTCGACGTATATGAAATTTTTTAAAGCTTCGAACTGCTGTATAAGTAATAAATTGTAGTAAAAATTTATCATAAAAGCTAATGTCCTCGAGTTGATTTAGATAAAGGACAAGGGGTGACGCGTCATTTTCAAACTCAACTAAATGAGAATGATGATGAGTCTGCTGCTTTCGCAGACTAAAACTGTTTAAAGTAAACATATATTTTAACGATCACGTTTGCCAGTTAAGGTGACATGTGTCAATTACAGTTTAGTATGTGTCAAGCGTAACGAGCAAATTATTAATACGTCTATTATGATGGAAGTTAATTTTAAGTTATCTCTAGTTGAGATGCAGCTAAATAGTAAAAGATGTAGATATGTAAAGAGATGCAAGAAACAAGAAGAAGTCTCCTCTAAATAAATATTTATCGCTCTGCTTCTGTTTCGAATATTTGCTGAAATATTAAATAATCGAGCGATTATCATATCCGTAGAACGTACTACCACTAGACCTGTAAGACCTGTAATTCGATATTTATGTCATGAATTTTACACTCGAACAATTGACGTGGACAGGTGGATAGGACAGATCGATCCAATCAAATAATAAATGACAATATATGCAAGTTTTATGAAGCAGGTAAGATCCGTAGAAAGGGATAATGGCTGCACTCTTGATTCATTGCACTGTGTGATAGGTTTGATGGAATTTAAAAAAAAAAAAAAAAAAAAATGTGTTGACTGCGGCTCTTTTGATAGGTCCAGAATTGCTATAATTATTTGTCGAGGAATTCTCGATACAGAGAGTGCAGCATACACATGCAGAATTTGTAGATTTTTTTTTTTATATAGAAGAGAACCGATTCGTATTTCTGATCACTACGAACACACTGCTCAAATAATGCTACCACAGCAGACACATTTCTGGCCTAAGGTTATCAAAATTAATTCTATTAAATAAATGAAATTTTAATGAAGGATTAAGCAAAAGGTAGGATTAAAAGAGGTTTGTACGCAATGAAGGCATTCTTCTAAAAATTGCTTGCATGCAGTGCGGGATTAACAAGCAAGAGCCACAGTTGCATACGTGTTATATATCGAAAGATAAGTTCCGCAACTAAACAGATAATATTTTTTTTTGCAAAGTTTGGTTTTATTTATTTTCATAGTCGCCCTCGAGAGTGATACAAGCCGTCCAACATTCTGTGCGCACACTGTGCGATTATTATAAAAACACTGACGAGTTTAGTAAAGAAGATGGTGTGATGTGTGTGTGTGTGTGTGTGTGTGTGCGTGTGTTGTAAAAAAGGAGAAATTATAATACCTCTGTGCGTACAGTTTGTGTGATTAAAGCAGTAGAGCCTAAATATTAAGTGCCGCAAAGACAAATTTGTTTGCTGCTGGAGGCCTTTTAAAATTTCTAATCTGGAAACTTAGGGGTATACAGTGTTTCGTACGATCTACCCAATAACTTTAATTTTCTAATATCTTCTGCGAGTCAGCAAATCAAGAACAGATGATTCACGCCCTTGAGCGTATATTATTTTTCATACCCTACAGCATGTGTGGTACAAGGTTATATTACCTTATATGCGATATTTAGAAGGACTTGATATAATCCATCTTTTACTGTTCCGATCGACTCAGAATCGTTTTGTCGATCGGTCAATCTGTGTTGTTTTTTTTTGTGTTCAAGCAGCAGTAGGACGCAATTATCGAAATATTTTTTTGAAATTTGGACCGAAGATCGAACGCTATTGAGAATCGTTTGGATCGGACCATTTTTCTACCACTTCCCATTTAATCTATTCCCTATTTTGAAAAGTCATTATATGAATAATTTGTATTAAGCGAAGCCGGGTGAACCGGGGCCCACTATATTGTTTTTATATGTTTTTGTTCATTATATTCGCCGGTTTTGTAATCATATCTTCTTAATATTTATTATTTATTGCAGCTGCCGTCGCGGGCCCTTAACTCTATGCAGAAGCTTAATGGTCTAGATTTTGATTACAACGAAATTTCATTAATTGAAGACTACAGCTTTTACGGCTTGCGTTTGTCTAAATTGAATATGAAAGGTAATCGCTTGCAAGGCATACCGGAGTACGGCTTCGCTGGTTTAGAGGAATCGATGCAAGAAATTGATTTATCTGAGAATAGTTTACGTACTTTTCCCCTGCTGTCGCTGCGGAAACTCGATTATCTGCGTATTCTCAGATTATCGAACAACAAAATTTCTACATTTTACGGCGATATAACGCTGGCTACGAATAACGCTACAGCTGTGGCCGCCCTGCGTTTACCGTCGCTGACTTTTCTGGATTTGAGTTCAAATCAATTCACGGAAATTATCGATGATTGCTTTCGCGCTTTCCCACAACTAAAAACCTTATCTTTCTACGCTAACCATATTGAAGTCGTTCAAGCTGAAGCCTTTAAATCGTTACGCGAATTAATGTCGCTGGATATGTCACACAATCGTATCATAACACTGAGTGCGAAAATATTCGAGAAAAATAAACGCTTGCAAACCGTGGACCTAAGTCATAATCATATACATTCAATAAGCGGCGTTTTCTCGAATTTGCCGCATTTAAGGGAAATCTTCCTATCGGAAAATAATATTTTGGAATTACCGGCTGATGCTTTCACCAACTCGAGCAATGTTGAAGTAATTTATTTAGAGTCAAACGCTATAGCTCATGTCGATCCGAACGTTTTCACGACATTAGGAAATCTGGACCATTTATATTTAAGAGCAAATTTTATACCATTACTGCCCGTAACACTTTTGGATAAATGCCAAAAGCTGAGCTCCCTCTCATTGGATAACAATGAGATTCAGGATTTGGAAATCGGTATGTTTCGTAAGCTGGAATTTTTAAGAGAAGTTAGGCTACACAACAATCGTATACGTCGCATACGTAAAGGCGTTTTCGAACCCTTGCCAGCCTTGCAGGAATTGCACGTACAAAAGAATAATATCGAGGACATCGAGCCGGGCGCATTTGAAAGTTTAATCAATTTACAGCATATAAATTTGCAGGACAATCAACTGACAGTACTCGAAGATATATTTCCAGGCGCGCCAAGCAACTCTTCATTGCTAACCATACAACTGGAGACCAATTATCTAAATAAGATACACACGAAAACATTTCAAAGTCAGAATAAAATACAAATTATGTGGCTGAGCGATAATCAGCTGATGCGTATAGAAAAGTCCATGTTTGCAAACCAACCCGATCTGGGCCGTTTATATTTAAATAAAAATTTAATTCGCGATATAGATCGCGAGACTTTTGGCTCCTTGAAGAATTTAAAATTTCTTGATTTGAGTTGCAATCGTCTGAAACAAATGCGCAGAGATTTTTTCTCCACCTTGGAAAGCTTAGAGGAATTAATTTTAAAACGGAACTTTATAGAGGCTATCGAAGGTTATGCTTTCAATAAACTGAAGAATTTAAAAGTTTTGGATTTATCCGATAATCCCATAAGCCAAATAACGAATGATGTGTTCCTTCAAGAGCTTTCGCTTATTCAATTAAATTTGCGTAACACTTCGTTAAAACGTATAGAAGTGGATACCTTTAAGTCTCTGCCCAATCTCAACGAGCTCGAATTAAGTGAGAATTTTCTAAGTCCCGGCGATATACAAAAGCTCGATGTGGCCAGCTTAAGGATACTGCATTTATCAAGCAATAATTTTTCGGGCGCTATAACGGCTAATATGTTCCATAAATTGCGGTCTCTGCAACAGCTCACTTTGGCCAATTGCAGTTTAACTGCCTTACCGGAAGAATTGTTTTCCAAAAATACTAACCTTGTAAAGTTGGATTTATGCGATAACTTGTTAAGCTTAATGAATCGAAATCTATTTCATGGGTTAAATGTGTTCAAAGAGTTGCGAGTTTGCCGGAACAATCTGATGGAATTCCCGCACATAGCGTTGTACAATTTGAGCACTTTGGAAATATTGGATCTATCGCGTAATCAATTCACTACAGTGGACTTTTATAAACTAAGCGGCACACTTAACCTGAGACAATTGAATTTGAAAGATAACAAAATCACCTCACTAAGTGGCTTCAACGCAGTCAATTTAACTCAATTGGATAACGTGGATATCAGCGGCAATTTGCTGCTTTCATTGCCGGCAAATTTTCTACGTCATTCCATCAATTTACAAAAGGTGGACTTATCCAGTAATCGATTCCTTCAAATACCTAGCTCGGCTCTCTCGGATGTCTCAATACCGCGCCTCTCTTGGCTGAACTTAACCGGAAATCCCATTAACAAAATCTATACAGTTAAAGAAGAACGTTATCCGTATCTGAAGGAACTGTATATATGTCAAACTAATCTTTCCATACTAACTTCGAAGGATTTTGAAGCCTTTCAAGCTTTACAGCACTTACATCTCGTCAATAATCGTATAACGCGTATCTCACCAGGCGCGTTCAAAAGTTTAGTTAATCTTCTAACTTTAGATATGAGTGTTAATGAATTGGAGATTTTACCTAAGGAACGCTTACAAGGCCTGAAACTTTTGCGTCTACTAAATATATCGCACAACACTTTAAAGGATTTGGAAGAATTTAGTTCGGATTTAAGTCAATTGCAAATCTGTGATCTGTCTTTCAACCAATTGGATCGAATTTCTCGGAAAACATTTCGTAATTTGCATGGTTTGGTCGAATTATACTTGATGGGTAATCGTATGACTGTCTTATCAACGGATGCCTTTCGTTATTTACGAAAACTACATATGTTGGATCTGAGAAAAAATTACTTTGAGTTGATACCCATAGAAGCTTTGCAGCCTTTAGAAACCAATATTAAAACTTTAAGGTTGGAAGGTAAGTACATAACGTTCCATAGCCTATTAAAAGTTGCCAGACTCGGCGACAATAAAATCTTAATGTTAGCTAGCAACTGATTTAAACTTTAAAGTGAAGTGCATTCACCTATAGCGGGCCTGTCGTCGCATTTAGAAGAAATGCTATTTAGTTCATCTGGGGCCCCGAATAAAACAGTTTAGGTATATTTCGGCGATGATTTTTTTTCTTCGTGTGTTAACATAATTGTAAGGATTTAATAAATTGAAGCAAAAATCTCGAGTTACCGCAGGAAACTTTATGTACTTCCTTCCGATTATTAAGACGCTAGCCAATAATTCTCGGGATTAATGCATTCACAATGATATTAGTGAAGATGTACTTGTGACGGAATTCCGTGCGTTCGTTAACTATGAGAATTTGGTGGGGAAAAATTACCATTCGAACTTAGCGTTGTGTGCAGAGGTGTTATGAAACATTGAAAAATCGCGCACTGAAAGCTGACTTTTTAGCTAAAGCTAATCGCGCACTGAAAGCTGAAAACTTTAGAAAAGCAGTGAATTCGATACTTTGTATGAGGTGCAATCTGCAGGGGAGAACGGGATCTTCCTTGGAGATCTCGCTTGGAGAGTGTCGACAGCCGCGTCATTTGATGCCTCTGCATGCATATCGCTCTTTAATTTATATATCGCTTGATGTCACTGATGCATTGACACTCCAATAATGAATACGATGTCACTTTTATTTTGCTTTTCAATACCTTTAAGCATTTCTAACTTCGACTTCACTGAACCCCTCTACACACAGAATTATCACACACATCATAGAACAATAGAACGCAAAAAAAAAATATCTTTGCGAAGTTGAGAAGGCGTAGAGATCAAGTTGAGTTCTCTAAAGAGTTGAAGGAAAATGTTCACAATTATCGTCCAATTTTAGTGGAAGTTTCCAGTCCCATCATTGAAAATAATACTAAAATCATGGCTCATATAATTCGTATGATAAACTCGTCCCTCTAATACGAAAATTTCTATAGTTCAAACTTTTACCGCTTGGGTTTGCGAACTACAGCTCCTAGCTGTAATTTCTCTTAATACAAAATTCTTCTTCTTATTTCTGAACCTCATCCGAGATTAATTACGTAAAATGTTGAGGAGTAATAAAATGTGCTTCAAATATTTTGAAACGATTCTCAGTAACATTTTGCGTATTTACTTTACATTATGCGCCTCTGACCTACATATTATTTACCCGCTAAATACATGCGACCTGGTGCCTGGTCACCTCTATAGAACTCATAATTTACTTAGGATTAAGATTAAAATATCTATAGCTTTGCTTTGCTTTGCTTTGCGCTAAATATAGCAAAATATCATAAAACTGAAAGACCAAAGAAGATTATTTTTCATCTTTCCTATACATACATATAAGCGCATATTATTTTTTACACATGTGTTTTTTCCGGTTTCTCTTTTCCTTTTTTTTTTGTTTTTTTTTGCTGTAGAAAATCCACTGCATTGCAGTTGTGATGCTCAAAAGCTATGGGAATGGTTACGTGATCATCGCAAATGGTCATCATCACTGACAATGGGTTTAACGTCGACCGCTATGTCAACAACAATGTCATCAATGTCGTCATCATCATCGTCAGCGCTAATAACGACGGCAAACGATAACATTAATTATCTAAGGTGCGAACATCCGGCGGAATTGCGTGGCAAGATATTTGCCAAAATGGAACCACAGCAATTTTGTGATGCACCATTAATACCGAAAATTGCCATACAGGATATACAACCATATTCAGTGATTGTATCATGGCAAAGCCGTGAGCATTTAGGATTAAACGGCTATGAAATTATTTACCATGCCATAGGAGATAATGTTGCTACCGGTGCGGCGATAGCTGGTGGTGGCATAGGTGGTAGTGTCAGTAATAGTGGAAGTGGTATAGGAGGTGGGGTAGGAGGGGGAGGAACAGGAGGAGGAGGAGGAGGAGGAGGAGCAACAGCAACAGCAACAGCAGCAGCAGCAGGAACATCAATAGCTATAGTAAATAATGGCGGACCGTCAGGTGATATGGATGAGGTAAGTGGATTTGTTGCATGAGTAAAATATTATGATGTTCATTTTGCAGTGATATGCAGTATGTTTCGTTCTGTTTATTTGATATCACATATAAGCAGAGTAAACAAGAGCCTGATGTATGCGTTGTTATTATGGATGCGTTATATGGAGTGTGTGTGTGTGTGTGTGTGTGTGTGTGTGTGTGTGTGTGTGTGTGTGTGTGAACGCGTATGCATATGTATGCATATGCATGTATGTGTGTATGATTTGTGCAGAATTACAGCAATAAAATTAACAATATGTAATTATACACCAGGGATATCAACAATCTACTCGCACAATGATACGTAGTATCTGAATGCATATATATATATATATATATATATATATATGGTTTGTACGGTTGTCATACTGTATAAATACAGTAACACAGTAAAGCTATTCTTATTGCATTGCAAGAAAATCAGTGTTTGTGATGCGTTCTGTTCGGTTGTTATACTTTAACCGAATTGGTCCGAATTTAATTGAAGTTTTTGATGACAAGTTGATTGTTGGTTACTCTATGGTTCACATAGTTGCTGAAATTGCAAAAATACAAAAGCACACACGCGTACAATATATTGTTTGCCATTTCAGAATTTACTCTTTTCACATTTAATGCTTCTCATTTGCTTTGCGTGCTTACGCTCTATTAAAAACGAAATCATCACATGCAGCTGTTGTCTTATACTTGCTTTGTGTGCACAAGCGAGCAATAATGTTTGTATGTGTGCGTGTATATGTGCGTGTATGTATGTGTGTGTTTGTATATGTGTGTATATATATCAATCTTCGTGGGCGTATGTACTCTCATAGTATTCATGTAAAGATTTTCGCTGCGAAATGCTTCCTTAGTTTAAATACACACACACACACACACACACACACACACATATGTTTTGTGTAATGCTCGTTTATTTATTTGTTTGCATAGATACGCGGTAAACGTTTAAATGGCTCAGCGAATTCGGCCAAACTAACAAAACTCAGTCCAAACACACGCTATCATATATGTGTAATCGGCACCGGTAATTGGCTTTCAGAGCCTGTAGCGAATGCCTTGCAAAGGATACATTTTAACGATTCATTCCTCTCTATGGGACGCGATGACGTAATGTCGCAAGCAATTGTATTACCATCGTCAACTAACTACCAACCAAATACCTATGATAGGCAGGCGGCATCTTATCAGTCGCCTTACAGCCGGATGGCAAATGCATACGGCAGCACCGACGTATCCTTTAGCGAGCATACATTGCTGGCACAGCCCCAACAACAGCAGGCGTTAATCGAGAACACCGTTGACACCGACAACGCGTTACAGGAAGTTTTGAAAAATTCCCGCTTTTCCACTTGCACCGATGTTCAAACGCTTGATTCTACACCCAGCCTAATAACGGACGAGAACGGTCTGGCTAGTAATGGTTTCATACATTCTATACTCACTCGTCGTCTCGGTTTAATTGTTGGCTGCTGTTTGGGTATAATTGTATTTATCGTAATGATATCGGTGCTCAGTTATGTGAAATTAAAAAAGCAACGCATTGAGAATGCAAAACGTCAAGCGACGATGCCACCTGACTACATGTCCTATCGTCATTTTTCCATACCTAACGAAGAACTGTTACGCTCGGGCGCTGTAATGTCGAGTGTGCCGAGTGGTATAAGTGCTCATATCAGTGGCACTAGTCTCAGTACGAGTGGCACTACAACGGCAACGGCTACAACACCCTTGGGCATACTAAAGGTAACTGAAAGCATGGGTGGCGTTGGTGGTGTTACAACAACTGGTGGTAGTAGCATAACAGTGATGATGGCCGGTGGCAATGGCACTACAAATTTAACCTCATCGACCGCAATTGCTACATCAAATGACGTTGTTAGTGTGGCAACAACGACTGCAAGCAACCACAATCATCATATGCATCATCATCATCACCATCACAATCACCATCAACAGCAACAGCAACAGCAACAGCAACAGCAACAGCAACAGCAGCAACATCAGCAACAACAATTGCAGCAACATAGTCATCAAGGAAATGGTAACGTAGTCGGTTATATGGCTGCGGGCTTAGTGCTCGGTGCAAATCATTTGAACAACGTCGCCTGTTAGTAGTTCGCAATGCTATTGTTGCCCTTCTTTTCATCTTCTTCGGCCTTCTTTGTAGGCATATAAACTTCTGTCTGTCGACGGCTTATTTATTGAATTTATATGAATTTTTATTTTTATGAATTTCTCCATTGCATACTCCAGTGTAAGTAAATATATACGCATTTTTCCTTCTTCTTCCACTTTTTTCTTTTCTCTCTACGTACGTGACTCAAGATATAATCCGCAAAGAGCGAAAAAAAAAAAAAAAAAAACAATTTAATATTATATGTATCTTAACAGCTATTGTTTGTGGTGTTTATATGTGTGAATGTTATTATGATGATAATTATTATCGTTTTTTACAAAAATATATACTGAAAAATAGATTTATTTATGTTTGCGCATATGTAAATACGAGTAAGAAACAATGTTTTAAAAAAATTGTCGTTTTTTTTTTTTTTTTTTTTCTGTTACGCTGAAAGATTGAGTTAATTAAAAATCGAAAATTAATCGAAAGTAAAAAGAAAGTTATATATAGATTTTTTTGTCGTTTTTTTTTTTTTCTTTCTTTTATTCATTTCATGTTAAAACATTTAATGATATACGTAGGGATTTGTTGTGCCGTATAAAGCTGACGGCTATAAAGCTTAACTTTAACTGCTTTCACTCAACTTGGAAAGTTGTGAGAAACAAGCTGAGTGCAAATGTTTATAATTGTTAAAAAGCAGCGAAATTGATTTAATTATTTATTAAATAACCAAAGAATTCTTTACTTAAGGAAAATATAAAAAGAATACTTAGTCGTCTAAAGGGAAAGTATTGAGCGTTCAATAGTCAAAATTAAGCATAAATTTCTGCAACAATAGTCTGTAATAGTCTTCGGACCTATTCGCCATTCGACATTCGACATTCGCCGATCTAGTTTATAGGACCCTATTTACCGACAAGTTCTTTGCCTCCTTTCTTCCCAATTGATTTATACACACGCATTATAGATATATATATATAATACAATGTATAGTCGAAGGCTGAAGTTGAACTCTACGGTATTAGTTTTTCAATTTTTCCAAACCCATAGCATAGATCATAGCATAGTTATCGCACAGTTTCAATATTTTTCCACACACAAAAATTCTGCCGCCCTTAAGACTAGAGCTTCCCTCAGACGCCACTCCCATACCGGCTACATGTCATTCATTGTATATCTTACACCAACTCCGATATCGACATAGACCAGACATTATATTTAATTATATTTCATATTATTAATTAAAAATTTGTTAGTAGATAAGAAGCAAAAAAACAAATTAATAATGCAAAGGGCTACCCGGCGGCGGGGTGATAACTTCAAACCTTGCTGCTCATCTTTCACCAAAACATCATTGACTTTTACTATATCTGTTCCTTTAGTATAAGAAAATTTTTAATACCGAAATTTTGTAAAATAACGCGATTACTCCATTTTTTTTTTTTTTGGCACATTTAAGTTTTCCTAATCTATTTTATATATTGATAAGCAGATTGAGTTTTGTGCTTTAACGCAGTGAATTTTGTAGATTCGAATGCAGTTTTAGGAGCACAAACACAGCATCTCGGTCAAGTAATTTGAATACATTTTATTTACATAATAATTTGAATTGAAGTGAAGAAATCAGATTGAGTTCCGGTTTGTTTTGTTAGTCTAGTTCTATATTTTTTCTATATAATTCTATAATTTTTTTTATATTATAAACTATTTAAAGATTTTTCAAAGACACCCCGACTACTATTGATTGATCGATCGATTTCTAACGACAATTGATACCAACAATTTTTTTTTTCATTTTAATAAGCTTTAATCTTTATTAAACTATATATTTTTAAGTGGAACTTAATGAAATATACAATAGAAGAGAAAGTCTTGAAGTATTTTCGAAAACTTAGAAATATGAAAGTTGTTTTCTTCTAGAACATTCGGAAGAACAATTCTTTCTTCATTTAAAATAAAATAAAAAAATTATTATATAATTATTAAGAGAACTAAACAAAAACAAACAAAAGAAAAAGAACTCAATAAACGAAGAAAATAGTAAACTAAACATAAATAAATGCCACCACTAGGTTAGTGACTGTTTTTCTCTTTTATAAAAAAAAAAATATATGGAAATAGAAATAATAGAAAATAAAACAACATAGTTAACTATAAGAGTGCAACCCTGTACATATGAAATGAATTGTCGTCTTTTTACTTCAATCAGAAATTTGTTATTGAATAATATTTGACAGGAAAGACGTAAGATTTTCAAAACGAAAAATTTTTTCTTTTATTCAAATTGAAAATTCTGTAAAGGAGAAATATTTTCAAAAGCAATTACGACGCGACACGAATAAATTCAAATATAAACGGAAAGAAGAAAAATGTCTACTAACGATATACCTCGCATTATGGTATTTGAGCCGACGTGGGATGAATTCAAAGATTTCCCAAAATATGTAGCGTTTATGGAGTCGCAAGGAGCGCATAAAGCTGGACTGGCAAAAGTGGTGCCACCGCCGGAATGGATAGCACGTAAGAGGGGTTATGATGATTTAGATGACTTTAACGTTATAATATCGAAACCGATTTTCCAAGTGACTACCGGTGGAAAGGGCCTCTTTCAACAATTTGTCGTAGTTACAAAACCATTGACAGTTAACCAATTTTCAAAATTGGCTAATAGCGCACGTTATCGGACCCCAGAGCATTCCAATTATGAAGATTTAGAAAGGAAATTTTGGAGAAATATAACTTACATATCTCCGATTTACGGAGCTGGCGTAAGTGGTAGTCTAACAGATACCGATCAGGACTATTTCAATATTAGTCGCTTGGGTACCGTACTTGATTATGTTAAGGAGGATTATGGTATAGAGATCGGTGGTATTAACACTGTTTACTTGTATTTCGGGATGTGGAAGACTAGCTTCGCATGGCATACGGAAGATATGGATTTATATTCTATAAACTATTTGCACTTTGGAGCACCAAAAACTTGGTATTCGGTGCCACCAGAACAAGGTCGTAAGTTTGAAGAAGTAGCAGATCTTTATTTTCAGGCTACTTATGAAAATTGTAACGCCTTTCTGAGACATAAAATGACTCTAATCAGTCCAGACATACTTAAAGAGCATGGTGTGCCGGTGAATAAGATCACCCAGAAGGCAAATGAAATTGTGATCACTTTTCCGTTTGGTTATCATGCTGGTTTCAATCACGGTTTTAACTGTGCTGAAACCACAAATTTCGCGACGAAAAGATGGATAGAATACGGGAAGCATGCCAGTCAATGTGCATGCTATGAAAATGTGGTGAAGATATCAATGGATTGTTTCGTCAAACGATTCCAACCGGATCGATACCAAGAGTGGCTTGCTGGTACCGACTATGGTCAGCATCCCGAGCTCCCATTTAACACAACATCACCTTCTTCGTCGGCGTTATCTTTGGACGTGGAACGTAAACCGAAATCGTTCAGAGAATGCAATCCTGATTTGGATTACGACGCGATAGAACGGAATCCCTACGTACCGAAAGACGTTAAAAAAGCGATTAATGAAAGCGTATCAAGTGTGGATGCAGATGATGTGGATGACACTAGTGAATTATGCCTGAGCAGTTTCAAAACTGTAAAGGAGCTTTTAGCCTACATAGACGATGGTACCGATAAAGAGGGTCAAGACGATTTTGAAAGACGACGAAAGAAACGTAAATTGGATCCTGAATATGATGACGACTGGCAATGCTAGAATCAAAACCAAATTAAAAGATAATTGAAGATACTAAAATTCCATATCATCCATAGCGTCGTCGACATTTTCGTCTTCTACTCGCAAACAATCTCAACAAGAACAACAACAGCTAACGCAAATGGCCACAATACACACATTTTACTTTATTTAGTTTTTCTATCCAACAACATGGGAAGAGATATACTTCTTCCCACTTCTTCTGATATCATAGGGCGATCGGCAGACGTTGATCTACGACGGAATGCTCTCTTAATTGCGAAAATAAGGACAGAACGCTGAACCGTTACCTGGAATGAATTTTGCAGATCCAGTTGCAATACAAACGCATCAAAAACATTGTCAGAGCTTTCCTATCAACAAATCACGGCCTTGGCCCCGAGAAAACGTTTGAAAATTTTTATACACAACGATTTATAATCTGCCGCATATTCATGGTTACTTTAAGCATTTTTAAATCTTCAAGTAGAAACGTCTTTGATCGATATAGCTCTAGCTCTGGCATTTCCGTAATTTTTAAAAAAGATTTTATTGGTGGTTGTGGTATGCAAGATGATAAATTTTTGCTCTGTTTGAGTTTGTTTGTGAAAGGTTTACGATTTCTTAAAAATCTAATATTTTTCAAAAAGATAGAAAAAAAAAATTCTATTTATCCAATTTTTTGCATAAAATCTAAAATTAATAAAAGCAAAGCGCGATTATCATCAAAACTCTCTCTCATAAATACGTTTTTTGTTTCTCTTTTTTTTGTTTTTACGAAGTGAATTTCCTGTTATATGTACACGCATAACACATTAATAATAAAAATGCAAATTTAAAGAAATATATATGAAAAGATAAATTGCTAAGCAAATTAATTTAAAAAAAAAAAAAAACATATATATATATATATATATATGTATGTTATATATTAGTAAAGGGAAAGCTATCTTTTAGAGATCGGCTACGACGGAGGAAAATACTTACAAAGAATGAATAAGTAACGAAGAAGCAATCGCCTTAGGGCGAATTTTGTATAGCCATCATCTGAGGTCATTTAAATTTATTAAGCGTGGGCGTGTCAACAGACCAATAAGAATCACTTCTATTTTGCTCTATTTTCAATAAACGATATCAAAAATAATACAAATATATATTATAGTAAAATTGTCGGGAATTTCCATTTAAAATAATTTCAGCTTTGGATGCACTTGTGAATGCACTTGTGAATCACTCACCCTTCGGTAGTTGATGTGGGAGCGTAACTAAAGTTACAATTTGTGCGCCAAGTACAGATCTTATGAACGATATTGCAAAGTTCTTTTCGATATAGTGAGTTCATCTCAGTCCAGTGTATAAAAGCAAGCTATCGTCTCTCGCGACTCCGGGAGATAGACTCGAAATCTCTCAAGTCTAATAAGACGGAATGACGGAAGCAAACAAAACTTAAAAAGTATTCTTCGGTGGCGAGCATAAGAAAAAGACGTCGAAATTTTCATACTCATGAAAATCTATACTCGTCAAAGCCCAAATTTCATATCCGTACATATTTCCTTTTGATGACTTTTGAAGATTTTTTGTTCGAATCATCAATTGCCGAAAAGTCAAATTTTATTGCAATAAATTTCATTGCTTTTTAGAAATATTATGCTGCAGCCAGAATAGAGGCGAATAATAAAGATTTCAAGAGGGCGTCACAAGCGGACATATGAACACCCTGATGATGGTTATAGAAAACTAAAGATAAAAGTAAAACTCAGCGAGTTTCATTTGCAAAACGAATATTAAAAAATTAAATAGTATTTAATATTGAATAAGGAAAATGAAAATGAAAATTAGAATTAATGCAAATCTATGATAGTTTGTCGAATTAATATTAAAGCATTTATTATCTTGTAAGTATATTTTAACAATTCGTCTGAGGGCGAATTTGACATACACACCACGGAAGGTCCAACTGCATCTTGTGTGAATATCTTCTTATCGCCAAATCACAATCGCCTTCACTTACCAGAGCTATAAGATAGCGAAATTAATTTATAAAAATATTGAATGGCCATGACGGTCATAGTGGGCGCTAACACTTGGTCTAACTCCTAACCGACGATTCGTTCAATTTAAACAGGAATGCTCTTCAATTTCTATATCTCGTGGCTTACAAATCGAACCGATTTCACATAAATACGATTTTCTTCTTTTTCTTCTTTATTCTCTAATAGCTATGCAGACGATCTAGACTGAGTATTAAAATCTGAAATTAGGTGAGAAGTATATTTAGAAAATGCAGATTGGGATAGGCGGACAATTATATTGGTAAAGAAGAGGAGTTGCTTTTGTGTTAAAGTCTTTTATCCACACGATAGCTTTAGCCAGCTAAGCGATTCGGTTTTATTGCTATCCCAATAGCAGTTTTAGAAATCACTTCACTGTATTACATATCGTAGAATCGCAATTGTGTGGTATGGAACTGGGTTGTAACGAAACGACTGGACAAAATGACAAAAATACATTACATACATTATTATGGCAAATCACATTCATAATGATAAAATTTTATAAAGAGAAATCCGACAAGGATGGATGGACGGATCATGGCACAGACATTCGTCATACACGGTTACCTGATTATCGGGTACGAAATTGAATTCCACTCTCCACTCTCCATTTTTTTTTTTTAAATAAATGAAAATATGGATATTAAGCCAGCAAAAGTAATTCGAGAATATTGAGATCAGTGTGTATGACATTTCCCAACAAATGCTTATAGAATATACCAACAAAAGCTATTATATATACAGCAGATATTCAATTCGACTTCTGACCTGTTCCGTTTAATCCCAATCCCCGATTGTGCAAATATGTTTACTCGGGTCAAATATCAATTTGTTCAGTGATAAGAATTTTGTATCCTTCACCTTTTTTTGAAACATCAACTCATATAACAAAATTAGGTAAGTATTAGTCCGTGTTGAAAATAATGAAACTATTACTTCGATCCCTTAATCGCCTGTTAACAGTTCACAATAATAACTACATGTATTTTCAAAAGTATTCATCTTTTTTGAGTAGAGTCACTTGAATTTTCTTAATCAAGTTGCCAAACATTCCGATTAGTCCCTAGAGTTTGACCATGAAGCGGTGTAGTCCACATAAGTTAAAAAATCCGAATAGCTCTGTGTATCAGTCAATGTTATTTGTTTGAAATACGATACGATATTAATACGAATAGCTTGTGAATAACATTTTGTTTGATTGCGAGCAGTTCAAATGTTTTCTCATTGCAATTATAAATTACATGACAGATTTAAATTTAAAATAAAATTTTTCTCTTCAGCTTCATTTAAACCAAAGGTCATAACTCAATCAATATCGATAGCAATTAAATAGTCCTGGTGGCGCTTGTTCACTTCATATACATAAGCTAACGTTCGAGTGCAATAATAATCTGGCTGCGGTCAATATCGAAACTGACACGTGATGCCAAATTTTCTGTTTGCCTTCTTTTTTTTTTTTTTTTTTTTTTTTTTTTTTTTTTTTTTTTTTTTTTTTTTTTTTTTTTTTTTTTTTTTTTTTTTTTTTTTTTTTTTTTTTTGATGATTGAATTTATTTTTGACTTATTTCATAACAATAACAATAAAAAAAAAAAGAAAAAACGCATGTATATATATATTTATACATATACATATAGATATATATTTACATAAAATTTGATTATCCAAAAACCATAAAAGCGAAACAACACAAGAGCTCAACTATGGATTTTAAAATTCATTTCAAGCGCAATCTAAAATAAAAGCCTTCAGTAGTCGTAGTGAAGAAAGTATAAACGAGTTACGAATAAAAGAGAGACACATGGTATTCATAACAATAAGTTGTCAAATGTCTTGGCTCTATCGTAAAATGTCGGACGTAAAAAGGATACATTTTTCCTCTCGCTCATTTTTAAAGGGTAATGAAATTTATTATAGGTAGTAAGTGTAGTTCAATTTATCAATTTCGTGGTGAGGCGATGCCCGCGCCATCACGATGGTTACTTTTTTTTTCGAACAAAGACAAGCATTGAATGTTTTCGTCATTGCATTTGTTTGTTTAATTTAAAGTTTTATTTGCTAAGGAATGTTCTTTCGGTTGAAGCAAGCCTTCCCTCCGCCTATCTATTCTTGTTTCAATTTAGTTCAAATTGTGTGCAATGCTTCATGATTACTGTTCAAGTGAATCATTTGCTTGAATGAGACAACAGCTTATAGCCTGATCTTACGAACGTATAACATGATCTCGTCCTTTGATTCCCTTTCTCGCATAGATTCTCGATCTCGATCGATGGCTTTTTGGGAAACACTTTGGCCATCAAACCGTGCACAACTTGTTTTGCTTTGCCTATAGCGGACCGGCGGTCAGAACCTTTCCACGGCAGTAAACTTTGGGCGACAAATAGCAGCCTGCAAGTCGATCCATTAAATTGCTTTAGCTTAATTGTAGCAGAACTCGAGCGTAAAATTGTTTTACTAACTGTTCCAAATGTCTAAAGTAGATTTTCAAAGGTTGAAATGATGTCCGAGCTTCTCAACTGAAATATATTAAAATTTTCATTAGGGCGACTAAAGTGATTTTCACGGTAAAGGCCAAGATTTACCTAATCTTTTGTTTATGGTATTTTCTGCGTCTAAAGCGAATTTGCTAAGACTAAGTTTATAGTTCTAACAAAAAGGTATAAAATATAAATAATTGTGCTATCCATAGCTCATGGGTCCCGCAGTGTCCCTTATGCAGGATGTAGGGTCGAATGCGACACAATAACCGCGAAAATCATTATCGCGACACAATAATTGTGAAAGCCATCTGTTAGAATTTCGCTAAAGAATTGCGCACAAATTCTTGCCGTGAAGTGAAACCCTTTTCATTGTTTTGAAATTTGTTGAATTCTGTCCGCTTATTGATTATTTTGTGTTTGTCGCGCTATAATCGGACTTAATTGCCTGCCGGAGGTGGATGAAAAAAAAAACGTAATTTGTAAAGCTTTTATATAAATCTGATTGACAATTTAATAATTACTTTTTTTAATTAATTTAAAAAAAAAAAAAGCATTAAGAAAATCAAAATCAACATAAGAACTTTATATATAAATACAAAACCAAAAACCAAAAAAAAAAAAAAAAAAGGAAAAAAGAAAAAAAACAGACTACAACGTTTTAACTGTAACTGTAAGCTACTAAAATTAAGTTAAATATTTAATCTACTTATACCAATGAAAAACAAAAAAAAACACCAACAACAGCAACAACAACAACAACAACAACAACAACAACAAAAGCGTATAATCAAACAATATGAAAATCATGACATTTCTGAGAATACTTGAAAGGGAAATGCTATAAATTTTTTCAATTGATAAAGTCATAAATACTGACGTGTATCTCCTATATATATATATATAATATATATTTTTTCTTTTCAGTAAATTTATAATTTGCATATTTTTTATTTTTGTTTTATAAAAAAAAAAAAGAAGAAAACATGTAAAAAAAAAACAGTATTTTCAATACTAATGCAAAAACATGAGAAAATAAATGAAAATGAATTTATATGCAAACGATTGCAAAAACAAGAAAATTGCAAAAGATTGTAAACACAAATATATGTAGTCTAGTAAATAAATAAATAAGAAACAAAAAAAAAAATATATATATATATATATAAATAAAAAAGCTATTATTATTAAAAAAAAAAGAAACACTATGAAAAAAAAGCAAAATTAAGTAAATTTTAAATACACAAAATGCATAAAAAACAATATTTAAAAAAAAAAAAAAATTAAAATGAAACGAAATGAAACGAAACTACAAAAAAACCATCATTGACTCGACAACAATGTTGATAATGTTTAATAAACTCTGAACATAGAGACCGAAAGAGAGAAAGAGAGAGAAAGAGAGAGAGAGAGAGAGAGAGAGAGAGAGATACGACAAACGACAAAATGATTATGATATTTATAAACAAACAAAAAATAAATAAAAATAAAAAAATAAAAATTAATAAAGTGAAATAAAGAAATAAAGAAAAAAAAAAAAACAAAACAAATAAACATAATATATATATATATATATATATATATATAAAAAGAACTGTAAGAAAAAGATATGCGTCAAATTGTTTTTACTTCATGAAGAGAACCTAAATGCATTTCTTCTCATTTTCCCGGAAGAATCGGAAAATTTACTCAAGCAAATACAAATGCTACGGTTAGAGAGGCCAATGGACGGACATACATACATATGATGCGAAAATAAGTACCGGCAATCAGATAAGAAAAGAAACCGTATCATCTAAACAATTGGAAAAGACATTTAATACATGTATTACGGGTCATAGAGACCTTTTCTCAAGTAAAAAGAATTTGGTGCAATCTTTTAATTGAAGTTACGTTGCGTAAGTACTCAAAGTGACTCGGGGGAAAAAAGTCTTCTTTTAATTTCTTCTCTTCGAATTTTCCTTTTCTGAGTCGAAGCTTTGATTTGAGTTAAACGGGCTGTTGACGGCGTCGCCAACATAAATTTGGCCCTTAGGAGATTTGTCATTGTGATGCAAGCTTAAAAAGGTTTTTTTCCCCAAAAATCGAAATTTGCTTAACATACATACATGTACATGTATGCCACCAAAATTGCAGTCCAGCCCTAAAATGCTTAAAGCTTACCTCTTAAACGCTGTACGCTTGTCGAGCATTTCTTTCAAAGGCTCTCTTATCGAAAACGAACTGTGGACAATTGAACCTTTGTTTACACTGAAACATAATATATTATGTACTTCAAGTAATGCAAGGGTTACTGAACAAGCAACAAAAAAAAAAAAAAAAAAAGGGGTGGAACCTACCAGATCAAAATGATGTATCTGCCTCCTTTTCGGAAATAATGCTTCATTTTTGATCTATTTTGCCGTAGCTTTTCAATCTAGCAAATCGTATAAATGAATGGAATGTTTCTCAAGCGTGCAAGCAGGACCCCGTGAAGCGTACATATGTGAACATTTTTCGATGTAATGAAACACATTTTTTTACCCACCTCAGCTAATTGGAAAAAAATGTAAGCTGATTTTCCATTAAATCTTCTCTTTATCCGCTTTTCTTATTCCGTCTGATTGTATTTTATTCAATTTTCTTATTCAAGTTTTGTTACACATTTTTTCTTATTCAGTTTTTTCCCAATTTTATTTTTTCGACGAAAAAACGCATGTTTCGTTGTGCAGAGTTGCCATTCGGCTTCTTAAATATCCAGCGAGTCAACAATAGACGATTCGCTGCATTAAACGAGTTATGTTGTTGAAAATACGAAAACGTCAAACTAAAAATTACGATAAGAAAAAAAGAAAGTTTGCTACAACTTGAATTGGAGGCGTATTCAGTGATCAGGACGGATAAACATGGGCAAAGCGGTTAAGAATTAGATATCCATCACAGGTATACATACTCGGCAAAATCTTTGGAGCTCCGTCTTGAGTGGTATACATTTTATACTCCCACGTCGAGCGCTGGCTTTAAAACATAAATATGGAAAACACAAGTAAGAAAGTCATGTTCAGCTGAGGCGAATCTTGCTTACCCAGCGCCATTAAAATCTTTCGGGCCCCTTCGTAAAAAGTGAATTGGGATAAAATTTATCTTTCACCTATTACTTCATTACTCAAAGGTATTGTTAAACACAACTAATCCACCGAAGTCCATCATGAAGTCCATCATAATTAGTATAGAATTAAAACACTTCGCTTTTCGCATTCTAGCCCTTCAAGCCCTTTTCTATGACATTCATATGCAGGGTATTTTTAAGAAAAAATTCATTCACATTGTCGTGACGTCCGCCGTAATTAATTTAGAATCAATGTAGTCAGCTGATGGTGATAACTGTAAGGTAAACCTTTGCTTTTTAGAGAGTTTCAGCGGCTAATGTTTTCTTGTCGCAATAAAAATTGTTACCTTAAAATTGACTTTTGAGGTCCAAAGACCTCGAGCTGTGATCATTCAATGTCAATATTTTGATTGTCGATGTTGTCCTAACGTGACGATAACATTGATAGCCGATCAGTACCAAGTGCATCTTCAATCCTTGCAAGGTTTTTCTTCTGTGCCCGCGTTTTTCTTAAAAAATTATTTCTCCAACACAGAGCTCGGGGGCAACCGATTTAGTGAATATTTCGATGCTTAACAAAAATTTAAAAATGAATAGCTAACCTAAGCTGTTTAATAAAAGGTGACCTTGGATCGATCGGTATAATAAAAGGCGGTTTCTATTTCAAATCTTTCTGGGTATGACGTACATCAGCACAAACTTAATACTATTACAGCTAGTGTAGGGCGTAATGAACAGAAAAATTTCAAAATTATCGAACCTCTTTCAGATACTTGGGAAGATCTTTGGAAAAAATGCTTTACAGCTGAGAAGAGAAATCATCTGAACGTTTAAGAAATCACAGTTTAAAGAGGTGATGAGCGCTACACATAATAGGATTAGGAGAAGCCCATGTTGTATTCAAACAAGTGTTTGTGGTCCTTTCGCCTTACGATAATCTCTGTCTCCATAGAAATTTATATTCGGGTATTTAAACAATAGTTGCGAGCATTTCTCGCCGTTAACAGTTCATTGGCTAATTTTTCCTTTACAACGTCCTTTGTTTTGTATGTGAGAGATTGATGTTTTAGCAAAGTCATCTAAGGCCCGGTTCGAATATTTCTATATGTAACAATAGTCAGTGTGTACCCAGAACACTTACCCGTGCATTTGTATAGTAAAACGTTTATGGTGGAATATCACTCTCTTGGCAGAATATTTTTTGTGGAAAATGATTTTTTCAGAACGCACTTTGGGTCGAAATCGAATGGAAGATCGAATGCCGATTACTTAGCTAAGTTGTCTTTTTTTGGAATATCACGGCTTTATATTTCTCTAGCGTTAGTCTCGAAATAGCTGACAAGCTAATGAAAAATTTTGCTTATCAAATTTTCGAAAAATAATTCGTGCGATCGAAGAAAGTGTTTATTGCTTAGCTAGCATCCTACCAACTTATTGAATGATATATTATATAAAAAAATAAAAAAAACTATCGATACAGAGGCTAAAGGGTAACCATCATCCGTTCCCCTGATTTTTGCTATGCTTGTAAATTAGGAAAGTAATCGCGGATATATTTCGATTAATAAAATCAATGAGAAACGATTGACTCAAATGGCGAGTACGCGAGCCCGCAATTGATTGGAAGGCAAAATATCAAAATGTTTAACGAAATTTTCTCTTGTCGATGACTTTGATCCGAAACATAAAGTTTGCTGTGCAATGTGCTTCCATATTAAGAGCTGCGTGTGGGAATCAAATGAAAAAAATACATAAATAAATTAAATGAAAATAACATAAAATATAGATGATAAGTAACACCAATGCCGCAAATGCCTGCAAGAAGAATAATAATACTTTAAAAAGCGTGCGAGTAAATGCGTGGAAGTGCGTATATGCACGTTATTGTACGTTATTACAAACTATTCGTGCAAAAGTTGCTTTCGAGATGTTTTTTCTTTTTTTTCATTTGAAAAACTCGCTAATACACCTTTTTACGAAAGACAAAATAATCTTACAAATACACACAAACACACGCGCACATGCACAAATGCACATGTTTCCAAAAAAAAAAAAATTGAAAAAAAAAAATGTTTTTAAAAGTACCTTAAAAGCGATGCACTGATGCATTTTAATGAACTTTTCCGTACGCACTTAATTTAGTAACTACAGTGTTACTGAAATGAAAGAAAGAAGGAGGGAGGGGGGGAGAACTACACAATGATTATACTAAGGCTAGGAACGCCATGCATGTACATGCGCATGTGTTTGTTTATTTTATGTCGAGCAAATATTCCGAAGTTGACAACGCATAGATGAATGAATGTGTGTAGCAAGTTTTCAAAACTTATACTTTGCTTATATGTGTGCATTCAGTATGCACATAGGCACACACAGTTAGTTATATGCGCTCAATGTGCGTACGCTTATGTTGTTTGCCTAGATCTGTGTTGTCTTAAGGAAGTCTTTTCCTTTCTTGTATAATTAAACGTCTGTTTACAGTTCGTATATGGAGCACTCGCTTGTATGTAAGTATGTATGAATGTGCTCTCATATCCTTTGCGGATATAAAAAGTTTAACCTTTCAGATCGTGTATATGTGATTGCGTGCGTGTGCGTATGCGTGTGCGTGCATGTGCGCGCGTGTACGAGTGAGAAAGATTCCCCATATCGCACATCGCACATCGCACATCGCACATCGCACATCGCATATATGCAAGTATTGTTGAATGGATTCAAAAGTTGCCTAATTCTAATTAAGTTGTGGTTTAATTGGTAAAACTGTTCCAATTGTATTTTTCTTAAATTTTTCTTCTTCTTATACATTTTTTGTACTTAACTTATAATATAATTTTCTTCTTTTTTCTTCTCTTTTTTTTTTTTTTGCTTATAATTAAAAATTGTTTACCATTTGTCTTTTGTATGCTATGGGTCGACAAGTAACTATAATTACTGCTGCAGTTAGATGGTAATTCTTTCATTTTAGAAATGTTCTTACGTTTTCATCTTTTTATTTAAATTTTAAGAGTTTTTTCCGGTATGCTTTTACATGCACTAACTAACACAATAAGAAAACTTAACTTTAGTTTTGTTTGTAGACATAAAACAAAAACACAAGAAAATTAAAAAAAAACCAAAAAAAAACCCGAATAGCTTACAACGAATTTTGAAGAGTCTTTACCAATATCTTTAATATCAACCTATTATTGCCGATATCTGCTTTATGCAAATACATAGAAATGATTGAGAATATCGTTAACTCAAGTTTTCTCCAATTCGCTAACAAGCAACGCAATAGAAACTTTCTGCAAGAATAACTAAATCATTTGCAAAGAAAGAATCATAATTTCGTAAGGAAAAGAAAGCCTTTTTTTTCTGGCCAGGCTTCCATCTAAATTTCGAACATCCTGAAAGGTTAAGGTGGAGATTATACTTGATTTCGGTAATCATCAAATGATGATGATGATGATGATGATGATGATGATGCGGAGTCGAAAAATTCGTTTTATCAATATATGATGTGATGATTATGTGATGTCCCTGATGTCCGACGGTTGCTTTACATCAAAGGTACAGCATTTTCATATTGAAAATGAAATTAACTTCTTTTAGGTTCCTCGGAAGTTCCCGGAACATATTCTAAAAATGATTGAAGAATGAATGGTTCTCCGCATGTTTGACAGAATCTCATAAGTGAAGAAACTATCGCGAGCGGTCTCGTTCAATGCTTTCTCAATCGTTCCAAACGAAACATTAAATTTGGTTTGCCATCATTTTCTTGTAGGAGAAAAATTCACGGCAGTATAATTAAAGTATATTATGCTAAATGTATGCAATGTATGTTATACATATATATATATATATATATGTATATATATATATATTTGTATAATACCGAGACATAAGGAAATTAAATATATATATAACACATGTATATAATGTTCTCTGACGTTGGGTAGTTGGGAAAGATATGAACTGCTTTAAGTATTCGAATTTCCTCAGCTACTATTCATTCGTTCTACAAGCTTTTCCTTGCTTGTGGCATCAATTAAAGTACAAAACTTGAACTTAAATTAATACCAAAGCAAAGTTTGTAAAATCAATTTTTCATTTTAAAGTTTCCATATACATGAAATTTGACATGATTTAGTTGTCATCGCTCGTTTTATCCGCTCCCTCGCATCGACATTTCAAGCACTTTAGTCTCAAACGTTATGGATAACTTCGCGCAACGGTTACTAGATATTAGTGAAATATGGATAATATGGATAACTGCTCTCAGTTTACGACCTAAATTAATCTCTTTACAAAATAACCTAGAAATTGGAATTAAAGGTGCAACAAAATCAGTATTTTGGACATAGTTTTCCGTGATTACACGACACGTCTTCACTTTTTCCTCCACCTAAATACTTTTTTTTTTCTTTTTTTTTTTTTTTTTTTTTTTTTTTTTTTTTTTTTTTTTTTAATTTCATGCTTTTGAATATAATACAGCATACAAAGGATATGTAGAAAAACTTATATTATTTAAGCTGTTTAAGGGTTGAGTACTCTTAATTAGAATTGCAATACATAAAAATGTAAGTAAATACGTAAATAAGAAGTGCAGATTCATTTATAATATGATATAATAAACTCGTGCGTATATTTATGTTGCGTCTTTGAATTTGACTTCACTATCACATACTAATTAGAAGCTTTTCAACATATCAACATTAATATCCAAAGTTGCGTTATGTGAATTCTTAGTTTCGCATATATCCCGAAAAGAGAAAATTTGAAAGCGTTGCGAAAACATAAATAATTCGTTAATAAACCAAAAGTGTTTGCGGCCGGTGTCCTGTACAAACGATCAAAAATCTTAAGATCTGAATAAAAAAAGAAAAGTTCGAAGTCAAGTTATACGCACTCGAATGTATTTTGATCAGCGACATCTATTGGTTGAAATGTATTAATGTGCGCAGCGGTTAAATTCCATGACCTTCATCCGTCTCTACATAAAATAACAATTTTCCATTTAGTATTATTAAGTTATTCAGTGTAGACAGACGCATTACTTCGACATTCATTACTTTTGTCGATTTGAAGCCATCAGTCGCCGAAGATCCTCAAACACTTTTAGAAAGATATGGTGATGCTGCTCCACACACATTGTAATTGTCGGTTTAAAACTGATGATTGTGATATTAATGACAAAGAACGGCTTGGAGACCAAAAAAAGTCGAAGACCATGATTTGCAAGACGTAATGAGCATAAACCTAGAGAGAAGTCTCAAAGAACTTTCAAGAGCTTTCTAGACGTTTGTATAAGATGCGAACGATACACAAAGAGGGAAATGACTACCGTACAAATTGACTGAAAATGTCATTTCGAATCGTTTCAGTATCGCGATTTCATTGCTTGCCAGGTAAAAAAAAGAAGAGTTTTCTATAGCGTATTGTGACCGGCGATGAGAAAACGTGCAGCTACTACGACAATCCCAAGCGCATAAAGCCATGGGCTAGTCCAGGAGAGCCACCCGCATCGATACGGAAGGGGATTATTTATGGCCACAAATGGCGAATGCAACAATTACTGCAGATCTCCACCGGCGTCAGTTGGATAAATTAAATGATGATGATCAGCAGTAGCGGTGAAGAGGCGCAAAGTCATTTTCTTGCAGAACAATGCTCGTCCATACGTTACAAGAGTTGTCAAGGACGCACGCTTGCGCCCGGACTCGCGAGTTCAGACATAGAGCCTTCTGATTACCACTTGTTCAGATCGATGCAGCATGGCTAGGCTGGCACACATGCTGAGTCATCCGAAAACGGGTCGATGGTTGGATCGCTGCCAAATCAATATCGTTCTTTCGAGACGGTTGCGCCATGTCGCCAGGGAAGAAGTTAAGAAGAAGTTGTGGAAAATGATTGTGAAAACTTTTGTTAATACATATCGTAACAATTTTTATGAATAAATGCCTTTTTCAAGTGAAGAAAAGGGCTAAAATACATGAAAGCATCTAACAAAAATTTAGTTTAAAAAACTTAATAAAAAACGTATTTTCAATGCAGTGGTGAAAGACAGAAGTGTGAAAGGGAAGGTGATAGCCTGACTCGGCATGAGATTATAAAAATCGTATTCATCTGCACAATATACAAACGGGGAATTCGAGATGGCTTACTATCGTTAAGATACCTCACTTCCTCCAGTCTAGATGGCATCCCATCTTGGATTCTATAAAATTGTTATGATAAAATTATTCAACCACCAATACCTCAATTCAATTGATGGCTATCATCGGGTTTTCCTCACCGTTCGCTTACTGAAGAACGGCTATAGGAACGATACTGAAAATTATAAGGCTCTTAGCGTTCAAGTCAAGCTGAGAGTTCAAGTGATTGAGAGCTTGTTAACAAAATATTTATTACGTTCAATTAATGCTCGTATGTCCCCGGGCTTGTATCACTGGTGTATGCAGTATGCAGTATGCAGTATGCAGTATGCAGTATGCAGTATGCAGTAACAATTAGAATGCAGTAACATGAGTAACATGAGAGTAACATGAGAGAGTAACAATTAGAATGCAGTAACATGCAGTAACATAAGAATTGAAATGAAAGGGCAGCAAACAGACGTAACTTTGCCCGATCGACTTTCGTAAGGTAAATTATGACTTGCATTACTCTTTTAATTATCTTTATATGGTTTTCAAAATATCTTAGTTGAGCGATCGTCGTCTTATCAGGAACGCATATACAACGTGTTATTTGCAATGGTATGTTATTTCCATCTGAAATTCCAGCTTTGTTTCCTATACTTGGAGTTATGCAAAATACGATTGACTTGCCATCTGTAGTTAAGTAGTCACATGTTTTAATGCATGCTGTCTCTTTCATTTGATAGAAGAACAGCTGTACTAAAGCCAAAAGCATCAGAAGCATTAGTGCTTTCGAGTATTGCAAATGGCATAGTGTTGTGAGTAAGTAAATCGAAGAAATTGTTATTTTGTAGAATGATTTCAGATGAGAAGACCGCTGAATATGTTCTACATTGTAATGGTTTGCCATCTTTCGCATATGTTCGATTGCAAATAAATCCACGTGTACCTTGCTATTTATCATAAGATGGTCGCGTAAATATAACGCCACTTAGATAACAAAATGTTTTTCCATTGCATTGATTAGGCCAACAACAGGGGGATTGAAGTGGAACCACAGATTTACTCTGCCTCCGTACGATAACTAATTGAACTAATTGATCAATCATCTGAGTCTTCATAAACAGAGGATTGCCTTTGACGTCGCCTCGGTTGTTTCAACTCGTAAGTGGAGAAACTTCATTACTTGATGAAATGCTTGGCATTTGGTCCACGCATTACATTGCTAATAATGTACCGTTCAATAAATTTACCTACGAATTATTCAATTTGTTTTATTTTGCTTATGTTGTAAAAATATTAACGAGTACCAGCATTCGTTCTCTTTGTTTTGATTCGATCAGCTGATTGTCAAAATATTTATAAGTCATTCTACGTAATAAAAATTAAACTCATTTTGCTTTAATTAATCAAAATATTGTAATATTTTCTATTATTAATTTATATTTAATATATAATATAAGACGAGGCTTCACTCTAAACTAAGTAAGTATTAACTGAATAATGAAATAAATGAATGAAAAATCTGCAAGGATTCACTTTTACGATTAGGAACAAAAATGTCTTTTACTTTTGAGATTCGCCGCTCAGCTCTTATCATAACTTTTCGTATCTGCCACTTACATTTTAAGATTAAATAGGTTTGAAGATGAATTCCAATTGTTTTTGACATTCGAAAGCAAGTTCCCCTCATATAACACAGAATAAGTAAAAACAATATGCTAAAGAGCACTCCTTCTGTTTCCCCTAGAAAATGAAAGAAAATAAAAAGTACACAGAAAAATTGCTCCATAGCATGTAGAGATAGCATGCAAAGATCATAAATAATAATACGATAATGACAAATTAATCATCAAATCTCAAATAAATTTCAATCGTATTTAATTCATTGCATTTGTTTAAAACTTGGAATAACTGCTGCAGGCAAGAGCAAAAAAAAAAAAAAACTATTAATTCCGATGAATGCTAAATGCAAAGCATCGGTAAACTCATAACATGTTAACGCGGCTCACGAACACACAAGCGAAGCGACCTGCGAACATGAACTATAACGGGAGCGTTCACTACTTCGCTCGCCGTTAAGGTCTCTGCTCTTAATGTATCGCAAGACAAATAGTAAAAATCTATTTCAACGCCGGCAGTATTCGGAATTGTACGCACAGGGAATATGCGAATTATGTATGTAACAATGTGGCGGAGATATGCACGATGCGAGACATGTAGACCGTGTGCACGCACACGGTAAAATAAATTTTATTTAAACATCTAACAGAGTGCAGTTAATTCTGCTCTGAAGTAGTTTTCTAATAAAAATATCGACAATTATTTTGCATTTTTGCAATACGCATAGCACAATACACATACCAATATAGAGTGTTTTTGCCCAAATTCCTTTCCACGCACATGTTTACAATCATCGTTTGTACTTCTTAAACCATTTTTTTTTTCTCTTCCACTCTTTTAAAATTTATTGTCTTCACATTAACGAAAACAATAACAAAAATCGAGATGATAATAAAAAAAAAAAACGAACTCTTCTGGGCAAAGCAGCAAAGATTTTTCCATTATTCAATTTCTTCAAGCAAATGCTCAAATCGCAAATATATCAAAGCTTATCTGAAGGGCCGGCCATCTTCGCTTAAGGATATGTAAATTTAATCAACATGACATTTGAAATCATTTTTATTGGTTGCGCGTTCATCTGTCGTCTACTGTCTACTCGCATATTATTTTAAATAATTTAAAGAATACATTTTTTTAATTCAGTTAAATTATGGGCACGATGGATAAGCGACAAGTACTTACGCTCCAACTGTCGAAAGGTATTAAAGTGAACTTGTTCAAGGTGCTGTAATAAAATAAAGTTTTGATGTAAAACAAATTTCTCTCCCAAAACTGACCGAATATATTAACGGGCAGTAAATCGTCCTCTTGTGCACGGGCACAACCGCAGAAAAATTCAATGAAATCATCATTCGGTTATGCTTACTTTTGATACTTTTTTATACCCACCATCAGAGAATGGGAGGTATACTTATTTTTTTTGTCTTACTGCTTGCAACACCCAAAACGAATCCAGGAAGGTTCGTAGGCCTTATAAAGTATCTTCATCAACTTGAAATACTGCTGTGATTAAGCCATGTCTGCCCGTTTGTGTGATGTGTGGTGTGTGTTGTTGAAATTATCGACCTAAAATTCGGTACTGGACTGATACTTGTATTGGGCACTGCTAGAAGGTTGACATTTTCCATATTTACTTTACGAAAAATTCCGCTGTTTATGTACGAAAATGGAAGAAATCGATCTTGCCGACAGGTGATTGCAGTTTCTTCTTCTCCTCTTTTTTGACGTTTTATGCTTACTAATCATAAGGTAGACAAGACAGAATGCTCAAAAGTATTTTGTGCATTCCTCAACTGAGGAATGCCTGAGGTATGCCTAAAAATGCGTTAATTCTGAAATAAATGCGCCGGACACCACGACATGGTTGATTGGCTTTTTTTAACAATGTCAGCGATATGGTTGATACCCATGGTAAGACGACTTGGTGAGTGGAAGGCGACAAGGTAAGTGTATTAATTCTAAATTAATTATGGTCGAGGTCATGACCTCGTGGATTAATATTTTTTTTTTTTTTTTTTTTTTTTTTTTTTTTTTTTTTTTTTTTTTTTAGATACTTTTGATAGCTCCTACATTGTAATCACGCCACTCTAACCTACTAGTATTAAGCAATATGCTTGTTAGTAGGGCCCTAATATATAAATAAATAAATAAATAATATTTTTGTTTGTTGCCATACCTTTGATATGAGTATCATATGAAAGGGACTTGGAGAGTAGAATGCGACTAAGCTAAGTGCGTTAATTCTAAGTTAGTTGTGGTGGACATCATGATGAATTTTTGCTAACAATACCAATGCGTGTGGTACACCGTACACGCACTTGAAAGCAAGTACTGTGCATAGGCCTTTGCTTCGTAAACTTTCGAAATTTTTATCAGAACTTTAGCCCACATGCGCCGAGTAAACAGTGAAATAACGCTGCTTTTGATACATTAACAGCAACGCCTACTCCCTTATTTGTGTAAATATCCTCAGGAACTACGCTTTTATTGCAATACTTAGTTGTGTTTATATCCTCTGAGTGAAGTGAAAGTTCTTATGGAAAAGGGAAAAATTCATAGCATATTTAGGTGAGCTACTTGAGTAGTCGAGCCATTTACATCTTGCTCTGCTTTACTCTAGTCGGCACAAGTCGGTGTAAAAGTTCACAATTGTGGAGTATTCTCCTTTGCTGCTCTCACGCTTAATAATTTTTGCAAAAATTAACAAAAACAACGAGTAAATTTATTTAATATAGAGTGAGCGCAAGTTCTTACTCATACTCGTGCTTACAATTATTGCACGCTTCGAGTACTTTAAAGAAGGAAGCACGCCATCGAATCTTTTGCGTTTTCATGCTGCGCATGCTTAAAAGCATTCATGCCAGTTGTCGGATGATAATGAAACCAAGAATGATTTAAAAATATTTTATTCAACGCTAACTATCCATTTTCCTCATCTGTCTGACAGTTTTCGGATTTCACGGTTAAGCTAGGGAAAAACATGGGGTTTGATAAGTAAGTCGCATGAGCTAGCGTTACCCAGCTGACGCCCTTCTGTGGCCTTTGTGTTGCCCTCTTTAATGGTTCATTACTTTTTTGAACAGAGAACGGTTCATATCGATTAATGGTCTTGGGTAGTGTTTGACGATAGGCTTTTCACTAGACTTTAACAGGTAACAACAGGCCGGGCTCGTTTGGTCCCACCTAACATAGGGCTCTTAGCCGAGGAAAAGACGGAATTGTATTAAATAAATCGCTGCTGTGCAAGTCCAGCTATCTATCGATTTCCAACTTCTCTGGCACACTATCACATGTCTTCAGAAATTTGAAAGCATTGCCGCTGCATACTAGCAGCAGACTAGTTCCATAAATATGAGACTGAAAGTGATTCGAAAAGAGCCAATACTCCTCCCGAATGCATTGAGAATGTGAAATGAAGATTTTGATATTAATTGAGAACGCGGCTGTTTTCTTGCCCATTTCACGCAAAGCTTAAAACACGTGACTCTGTCTTTGACGTATGCAGCCAAACAACAGACTTTCTCTCACAAAATCTTTGACGAACGAGAAAGCTGATGAATATTCGAACATGGAAGGACAGTTTCATAATCTTGCGAGCGAGAGGCATGGTGAGATAGAGAAAGATAACAGAATATGCCAAAATCTAAAAAAATAAATTAATTATAATAAACCAAAAAAATATATTTTTATTAACGCCCAGATAACCCGCCGTTGTTGGTTCGCTGAGCAATCAAGAAGAAGAGGGAGAAGAAAAATATGTCTATCACATGTTTTGAAATTTTAAATCTTTTTCTGCTGTAACACAATCCTCTAGAACGAGAAACAGTAAAATATTGATTCCGTTATCCGTATTGAAACTTTTAATAGTAGCTTCACAACACACCATAGGAGGCTGAGTTTAAATATTATGCATTAACCCATGACTGCCTCTGTTGTAGTTAAAAATGTGAGCAAAAACAAAAGTGAGCTTTTCATTCAAATACTCGACAATCAGAGCGAAATCATTGTTTTTAAAATTGAAAGGTTTTGAAATGCTCTCAGCCCTATGCTTACCTTATGGTCCTCTCATTGAAGGTACACTAAGTTGTTCTAAGAACGTAAAGTTTTTCTTCAAACATCTCATTGCCAGCAGAGACCTAAGAGGAGGGAAAGGCCAACATTTCAAAGAAAAAATTTCTTGCAATGCAATGTTTTTCTAGAAGATTCAAAGTAACTGCTAAGTAAAACAAAAAAAAAAAAAAAAAAATTATTTATTTTGGAAAATTTTGCAGTGATTTTACCCCTTAAGTGAAAGCTTGCGGCAATTTGCTAATGCATGCGTACAATAGAGAGATTTTCCCTTTTTAACTTAAGCCATTGTGAGAAATGAGCTCATTTCTTAGCGAGCAGTATAATGGCCATGTACTTTTCCATGTACTTTCTTTTCAATGCTCAAATTCACAATATTATGCACAGTTTTGCATTTGGCCGCTGTCGTTGGTATTTGTGCATATCACGGTCTGTCGTTGTAGCCAACCTGTAAAAAACCTGTAAAGCGAAAATCTGATTACAATTTTTTCGTATTTTTATTATTATTTCTTTTTTCAGATCGTCCTTTCCTCCTTCCGTGTCTCTATGTATATTAACCCTATGAACATAATACGTTCAGTAAATTAAATATAGATGACCAGTAAGATGAAAATCATAAATCATTTTACGCTTTTTAAATAAAATAAGATCAGCATAATTTTTCATTCAAGGCAATCCCTTTATACGTTTTAAGTGAGTAAAAGGCTTCCCTTAGTTAGATGAGAAAGCATAGACAAATTGAAACCAATTAAAGCTAACCATGCTTTGACAAAGCATAGCATTAAATATAATCGGGATGTTTTTTCTTTTTCTTTTTCTTCTTTTTTTTTTTCTTTTTTCATAAATTATGAATTTATTGTCCTTAGGAGCTTGGATTTGTTATAACAAATAGCCTTAATATTAGAATTAGAATTTTTAGAGACAACCGATATTTTTTCTCAAAAAAGTTTTTTCTTAAGCTTCGAAGCTGGTATATATGTAATCAAGAAATGCAATATTGTTCGAAACACCTGAGTAAGTGTTTTTTTTTTTGGTTTTTTTGTTTTTCTTTCGGAAAACTATTCTTTTTTTCTCTTATTTGATTTATATACTAAGACGATATAAGGAATTTTTTAGGGAATGCACCGACTTTTTAACGTTGACAATAACAGCGGATTGCCAAGGGGCACTAATTATAAACTTGGTGCAACAATTAATTTAAGCTACTACGACATTTATTCGGTGTATTCTGTTTTCTTGTTCATCTACAGAGTGTGCAGTATATTCAGCGATTCGGAAAGAAATGTCGTTTTTTTTTTTGCCAACAAAAAAAAGTCAATTTCCTTATGTTGCATAAATGTTTTGGCAGCAACAGTAGAATTCAATAGATTTAAGCTCTCAGTGTTCTCGCGAGTCGTCATTGGGCGTTTCGCTTCAATTGATGCCTTTATTTCATCTTTATCAGCTGGTGTCAGGCCTTCCACAATGCGATTCAAAAGCGCGGAAATGAAATTTTGCAAATCAGTTTTTCGTTTGCCGTTCCGTGCATTCATCGTCTCCATGCGGATCGAAAAATGTGCGCCGAAAAAGCTGCTTTCAAATTTTATATATTTGGTAAAGCGTCAAACGAAAACTCTCGCACACAATCAAACAAAATTTTTCCCCCACAAGCGTTACGATATTAGCTATCAAATATACTGGCTTTCGTATCTGTCTTCGTACATTTACATAATAATTTATTATTATTAAGTCGAAAAAAAAAAAAAATCTTAAAGTGTTATTTAATATCAATTTTTGAGTCTTAAGAAATAAAAATTTTCTGACCCTCAACCCATAAATTCAATTTTTAATATGCTAAACCTGAATTTTCGGTATTGTATGTGGACTTTATTGGACTACTGTATATGGCTGCAGAGTTTCATGCTAGTACCAAACTTCAAACGATCCGTGTTAAAATTTCATAACATTCTGACAATTGGTTTACAAGTTAGAGTTGTTTTAATGACACATTCTCGAACTGTTTTGATGGGAGGCTTTACACGTTACACGTTATTCCCGGATAATATTCGTTAAAAATTAATAAATTATATTCAATTATATATGGGGACAAGAAGCGTTAAGCACAGTGAATCTGTATTGTATTAAGAACTTTTTTTTTGCAATAAATTCATAATTTTTAAATCACGATTTTGGTTTCATTTTTGACACGGTGTTAAATCGCTTGTTATACAATATGCAATATTGTGCGGACAATCACAATTATTTCACGAATTCATGCTTTAAAACATTTTTTCAAATACATTTCGTTTTTGTTTTATTTATTATTTTATTTCATATTATTCATATTTTATATTTATTTTCAAAAAAAAACAAAATATTTAAAAACAATATTGTTTCGTTTTAGTTGTTTGCGTACAAAAAAAAAAAATAAAAATAAATATAGAACCGAAACAAAGAAATAGGTAACAAACTCAAATGTTCTTTAACACGAACTGCGGATCCGCTATTTATCTTAAGAAGAATCAAAAAAAAAAAAAATTGCAATTTTTCACAAGACGCCTTTCGATTGGTTGGTCGGGGTTAGTTTGACAATGATTTTCGTAGACCTACTCTACTATATGTTCGAACTGATTGTCGAAGAAGGTATAAAACTACGACTACTACTACTACTACTACTACTTTACTATTTGCTTACACTATTAGATACTCTTTGTCAGTTTTTCATCTTTCAACGAAGCGAATAATTCTCGTTTTTGATAAAAAAGTTCTTCAATCTGAGAGTTTGAATGAAAAATCACATAACTGCGATGGACAAGCAGTTGGCAATGACAAGCAGTGAATGTATATATATATCTTTTTCCGATTTCCAACTATCGGCATTGTTCTAAAACTATCGTTTGTAAGAGCGTTGAGAGCATAGAAAAAATCAGACATAAATCGTTTTCATTCAAGTTCAATACTTAATATATTGGATCTTATCTGATCGTTACCAGTTGTTAGTGATAAATGCTAGAATTTCCGCTCTCTTCATAGACACCTTAAGTGTTTGCGAGAATGTTTGGCATTTCCGGTTCAATACAAACGGTAAACGGACCAATCATAGTCACGTGCACTAAGGTTAGAACTTTGCTTGCCAATCTCAGTGATCTCGGCGATAACAACAATGAACAATGGAGACCGCGTTATATGTTGAGCTGTTGATGCAAAAGTGATGTTAAATTTATTCGACCGAATATTCAGAAATGAATGATCAGAAATTATGGAGTCTCCGATACCCGGTACTTTTGGGTGCAACGAAATTTATCATAAATCCGGTGTTACTTTATTCTTTGATAGTAGATATAAAATATATATATATAAATATATATAAATATATATGTGTGTGTGTATCTGCGAGCAATGAAAACTAAAATAAAATATTTCAAATAATATCGCAGTCACACAAACAATCATAAAGTTACGCACACATACACATATACGCACGCACTCACATACTTACATACTTGCGCTCATATACTCAGTCATACATGAATGAAATGGTAAAACAATATGCTCGAGTTCATGTCCGAATATTTGAAAGCATATCTGTGACATAACGTATAAATGGCGCTGTTAACTTTATTTATTTGTATTCACTCAGTGCTTTGTTACAACGGATTCATGCACACAAACATGTTTAACTATACACATATATATATATATACATATATATATATAGTTCTCTCTCTTTTTCTCTTCCCTTTGATTGTCTGCGTATTCGTGTTCGTGGCAATGTATTTGCCTTTCAAATTGCATATGTTTATGTATGTATGTATGTGTGTGTGTGTGTGTGTGTGAATGTGTGCAAATACTTTTCTTCTTTTTCTGTTTTTGGTATTTAAGGGCGTGTGTGTTAAAATAATGAAAAACTAAAATAAAATTTTTTTTTTTTTTTATATGCACCAGTATATCTAAAATTTATGACAAAGAAATATTTTTTAGTTTTCGAAAACATATTTTTTCGTTTTTTTTCTGCTTTTTTTTTTTTTTTTGTTTTTTTTTCGTTGTACTGTGTGCATACGATTTGGCAGCATACCAGAAATAGTTTAACATTTTACGCTTATTTTATTTCTTTTTGTTTTTTTTAAGTAAAATAAGATTTAATAAAAAAATTTCCAAACATATGTTGTTTTACTTTATTTTTTTATTTTTATTTTTTTTTTTTTTTTATTTTAATACATATTTTAAATAACATTGATTTAACTAAAGGATATATATTTGATTTTAGTTTTTACTTTTAATTCAATTATCAGTATTTTTTTTTTTTTTTTTTTTGTTTTTGTTTTTAACGCTTTGACGTACAAATGTGTTTAAAACATTAGTTTAATCAAAGTTGAATAGAAATTAAAAAGTAAAAATTTTTGGGTTTTTACAATTTTCTTAGTGCGTGATTAATCAAAGCTGTTGATGGCATAAAAACAAAACAAACGCCTAACCTCGCTTCGGAATAAAAGCCGGGTTTATTTAGTCACAAAAAAAAAAAAAAAAAAATCAAATAAAATAAATACTAATAATATGAAGGGTTGCATTCGTTCAGTTAAGGATGCTTGCTTGGTTTTCCGTTACTTTCCTGGCACGATCGTGAGATCTCGATAATGAAAGGTCACACTTGACAGTGCAAAATGTAAAGAGCTTTCCTATCCCTCTCAGTCTAGTTAGGTCTCAGATTCATTCTCGATTGGCTCGTTTCGAATTTCTATGCGTCAGATAATAATAATTCTACATTTTTGTGATGTGTACGATCATCAATATGTCCAGTCATCATCTTGGTAATGCGGCGCATGACACATCTAATGCATTAGAGAGAGTGATATACACCAACATTAAGAAAGACTGGATCAATTATAGAGTGACTATCAACATTCTAAACATAGATTTGTATTTGTTTTTGTTTGTTTAGGAAATTGAATTCGCTCAAGAACTGAAGCCCAACGATCATGCAGAGCGAGTAGAGTTTTGGTAAATGGATAATGGAACAATAACAAATGAAGACTAATATCTCGTACAAAGTATCCCACGTGTAATCATATGCCGGCAAAGCCTTGGAGGCCATTTAAGCGATCTACCATTCCATACGTAACACGCTTTGCTGTATACTCTATTAATCGAACATTTAATGAAAAAATATATTAGGTTGGGGAAAAAGAAATCCATTATTTTTTCGATAGATGGCTGCGTAGGTAACGATCATCTTTTTCTTGTATTGCAAAATTTCTTTAATGATAAAAAATTGGAATCTAGGGAGGATTGTGAAAATCGACTACTAGAGTTTTTTGCAAATAGAGATCAGGACTTCTATGAGAGAGGCATTTTGAAGTTACCTTTAAAATGGCAATAAATCATACAACAAAACGGTGCATATTTGACCCAAATCGGACAATCCGAAGCATGTTAAATAAAGTCCTGAAGTTCATATAAAAATAATGGATTTCTTTTTCCCCAACCTAATACAATTTTTAATTATGACATAAGCTCATGCCTTCGATCGAAACTCGACTTCCCTCCGTCCATTTTCAGCCACTCTCTATATCACTCTATTTAATTTGAAGCATATAGACAAGTACCTGGCATCTTATAAGCCAATGCCAACGAAAATGTAGTTCCATGAATTATTCCTCGTATGCTACCAGATATGCTACATATTCCACTGAGATTCTTCCGAAGCGCTTGTTTTGTGTGCCACCCTTTCTTTCTAGCCTCTTTATAAAGGACGGAGCAAAAAAAGAAAAACTCCCCCCTCGACTTTTATTATTGTTTGAATTTAAATACCGCTACATTTTATCAAAACGTTTGCAATGTTCGGAAGGAAGCTTCCCAGACCCTGCAAATTTTATATATCCTTGATCAGTATGAATTTCTGCTGTGATTAAGTCATGTCTGTCCGTTTGCGTAGTGTGTGTTACTGAAACTCGCCTAGTCACAAAAATGAAGACATCGACCTCAAATTTTTTTGTTAGAAACATTGAAAGGTCTTACACGCAGCCTGGTATAAAAAATCAGTCAAATCGGTCGAACGACACTGTGTTGTACTGTTTTTCAAAAGTAATAAAAAATTGGTGTTTTACTCATTACTCCTGAACTGCAGCAAATAAATCTATAAAAATGCAAAAATATATTCTATGGACGATGTTTTAATATCTTTACAAAAATGCGGTCACGCCTACTCAATATTGTAGTATATAAAAATGTAATTTGTTTTTTAATACCCTTATAATACACAGAAGCAAGCTTCAAAAACCCCACGAAGGATATAAACTCTTGGACAATTTCAAATTCGGAATGCACCTAAGCATGTCTGTCTGTTCACCTGTCCATCCATCTGTCTGCGCAACAGTGTAGCAGTGTGTGGTGAACATTCTTTGCGTTGCGCAAAAACGCTGATATCGCGGGGGCACGAATACTGCGTCCAATAAAAACTATGAACACTTTTGCTTTTCGTGCCTGGCGCTTGTTAATGCAAATTTCGGCTTTCATGCTGAAGTTAGGAAAAATCAGCTGCGCCCACCCAATATTATAAAATATAAAAATTTAGTTCTTTTAGTCTTTTTTAGAATAACGGTTATGGTTATAAAAGATTCGCTCACGATTTGCTTCTTCTTTTTTTTTTGCTCCTTTGTATTCAAACTCGTTTGAATACAAAACTTAAGACATACAACCACACAAAAGTGATTAAATTTCCTGGTCTAAACCCAAAAGAAGAAGATTTTTAATTCAATGTCGGCCACACAAACCCTGATCGTATCTAGAATGCCATTTTTCGCATTATCTCTTTGCTTAATCGTTAGCTACTTAGATAATGCATTAGAAAACGCTATAGGGAGACTGAACCAAATAGAATCTCCGGATAAGTGTACCGCAAACTCCATCAAAACTTATGATGGTAATGTTTTCTAACACTTGTGTTACAGTACCGCGTAATTTAATTATGTAATATTAAGCTCATCATTAGCACACATCCGCACAATCATTTTATATAATTCCATCAACAATTGGCTTAACATTTTCGAAAGCAGTCGGCAAACTTGCATCATTTTCTCATCTGCTCTATTAAAAAATCTTTCCTCATTCCTCAATTGTTTCAAGCAAAAGGATTGAAACAAATTTTTATTTGAATCATTAGCAATTTTATTAAATTTAATAAAAAATTAAGTCTTCATTCGTTATTGTCCCATAAATTTTGCAATAATTTTTGCTAGAACTTTAACTGAAAGATAGTTTTCGAAAAGAGCAAAGATTTTGCCATTTGATGAATCGTTACATCCTTACCCATATTGTATATATTATCGAGATGTATGTGCATGTTCTTAAATATATGTAAGGCTTTGTATATTGTGTTGAGAGAGTGTTTTCCAGTTTACTAAAGTTTATTCTCAACTGTTTTGAGGTTTCTGAACTCGGAATATCAAAAAGTTGCTTAGTTAAGTCATTGAATAAAAGTTTGGAAAATTGTTATAAATGTTGTTGTTTGTATGTTTTGTAATAAAAATATATATATATATATATATATATATATATATA
>KK502401.1:2140445-2166285 GCA_000688735.1 Glossina austeni
AATTCGGCGAGTTGTCGTGCCCTCCCATGAGGCCATTAAAAAAGAAGAGCGGCTAGGGATCGATCAGCGGCTAGCTAGTCGATTAAGACTTGGCAATCGCGTTGGGAAAGAACAACGAAAGGAAGATGGACGTTCGTTCTTATCGCAAACATAAAGCAGTGGATCGAAAGGCCACACGGTGAGGTAAATTACTACCTCACCCAGTTTTTGACTGGTCATGGCTGTTTCCGAAAGTAAATTCAGGTTCGGGCACGACAACTCGCCGAATTGTCCGGCATGCCCGGAGACGGATGAAGATGCTGAGCATAGCATCTTTCGCTGCACAAGGTTTGAGAATGGCAGACCTCGAATAAAGCCGAGTGAGGCATTGGCACGGTTAACTGCCAGCAAAGATGTCTGGAGCACAGTAGGCGACTTTTGTCAATATACACCTAAAACATAATTTCTGCTATGGCAACCGCTCTGCAAAGAGTTACGGTGGTTTTAGAAATAGAAAATTAAAATACATACTACACTGCTCCACTTGTCGTGCAAGGATATACTAAATATGTGCGGATGTATGCAACACCCAGAAGGACTTGAAATTAACCCTCCTTTTACCATATCAATCGATTCTGCATCGCTTTCGGTACCTGAATCTAGTCGTGCTTTATGGCGATCTGTCCATCTGTCTGTCTGTCTGTGCTTTTGTTTCTATGTTTAACTTACATTGATGTGTGTGTGTTGAAAATGGCTCGAATGCGATCATTTTTTCGACCACTTTCCACATAGAACGCCTTGTGGTGAAAAGTCGTTATATGAATAAATTGTAGAGGGGAATAGAATATTTAATGGTGGGCCTAAAATGTCTTTATTTGTTTTCCTTTGCAAATTTATAATTTATAATTGAACTTGTGCTTAATTTTTTTTGCTTTAGTCTAAGAATTTATTTCATTTGTTTGGAAAGGGAAATTATGATATAATAATAGAAAAATAGTTGATCTTCACATGCATGGGAGCGATCCCAAATGAAATCCAAAATTTCAACTTTTAGTAAATAAAGGACATTTCGTATGACTGTGTAAGTGTGTATGTGTACGTATATATGTTTAAACGACTATGAACAACTTTCGCCAGAATTTTCCTACGAAATCGTGCAATCAGTTATGTATATCATATACATACATAAGGCTGGAAATTGTCAGCTCATTCTAATAATAAAGAATTTGGAAATTTCCAGCAATTACTTAACAGTGTACCGTTAATGAGAACTTAAAGAGGAAAGAGTTCGCATTTTGCTATATACAGCAGACAAATATTAAAATATGATAAAAACTTACTTGGCATAGTTAACAAGTGTGGAAAGGTAGGCAGTAAGGTGGCTTCTATATATAACTGTATTACACTGACACTACACTATAATACTGTACGTAACATGTTGCTTGGGGATTCGTCATGCGTACGTAGTTGGCATGTAGCAGGATATAACAATTATTATTGTTATATGTGTTAACAATATAAAAATGTTTCTTTTACTGCTGCTGGCATACATAAGTTGTTGTTACCTTATATACGTGTACAACAAATCGTTGCAGCTTATTATCTCATGGCACTATCGCACAAGGCATTTAACAGTTAACTGACATTCGCGATGACAGGTATGTCATAATTGTATGTATATATACACACACACACATATATATTTATATGATATAACATTTATATATATATATATATATATATATATATATATATATGTAAGAGCATGTATACAATAGTCGTGCGATAAATTTTATTATGAGATTTTGTCCTAAGCAACAAAAGGCCCTTCAAAATTTCATTCGAAAAAGCTCGCTCACAAGTAATACATAAAATTTCTTACATTCTTACATAATCTTACATTTATTTCTGTTGCCTAAAAGTCTATTTTTATTACAATTTATAAAGAGAAACGTGCAGAATTTTAGTTAGGGATCTACACTTGAGACATTTTACTTATCCGGAAAATTTTTGTATCTGCTTTAAACCTTTCAATCGTCGACTATATCCTAAAGCTTTTTAATTGTAAACTCTGGACACATGCCGCTACGCCTAGTAGATAAGATGAGCGGTAAGCCATACTTCGCAAATATTGCGCATGAGTGCTTGCCAAAGGCGTAACACTAGCGGATCGAGCGACCCCCTGCTAGACTTTGGCCTCACTAAATATCTCTTTCCCGCACCATTTTCCTCTCTGAGTGTCGCATATGTGGAAGACTGATGGAAGACTGGCTATTTAAAGAAAAATAAATTCTTTGGTTTATTTATTGTTAGTAACATTCTATGGACTAAAACGCTGACAATTTGTATCAACAAACATAAGTATGTATGTAAAATTCTGTAAAGTGTGTACATTATCAAGCATATTAATTGACCAAATTCAAGTTACGTTCATCCATCCGTCCAACTGGACACAAAGAGACGCGATTGGCTCACACACAAAAATTGAAACCAGATTAAAAAAGAGCAGGCTCTCAGTACATATTCGTTTGACATCTGATCCGATTACATATATATAGAATTGTGCTGATCGGCAAATAATTTCGATTCAATGGCTATCCAAGGCTCATGTCATATTGTCTTGTTTCATTAAATACATTGAAGCATTTTCAAATCCCATTTCTATATCAGTCTACCCTGCACTTCTTGCGATACAAGGGTGTGTTAACTTAGTGCGGATGTATAAAATGACCAGACGGACCCGAGATAGACATCCGTTTATTATTATACCGATCCATTCAGAATCATTTTCTGAACCGATCCATGTTCGTTTGTCCATGTGTCCCGTCAGTCCACCTATCTATCTGCTTGTCCGTTCTGTAGGCTCCTCTTACTCTTTCGTTCGATCTATTTCGATACAATTTTTATGATATTTTGATACTTTCTCGACTTTTTCCGCGCTAAAGCCTTCGTTATGTGAATAATTGTATTAAGCGAAGTGCTGTAGGGTACTTGATGGCAGGGCCGTGGCCCAATGTAATGTTTTTACTTGTTTTAAATTTTAACATAAAAAAGTGATAATGTATAGGGGAAGATGGCCGCCAATACAAGATGGTTGATAGACGGTTAAAGTTTTTAATGTCGCTAATGGAGTGACTTTGTAGCGCACTCATTTCCATCGGTCATAATGATTTGTCATTCCATTCGTTATATCTATCATTAGATCGCATTTTTGTAAAGAGTGATACCATCAAAAGTCATCACATGCGTGTCCAACATTCTGTTGATTTATTTCCTCCATTGCTGACATCACTAGAAACGCTGAATTTCCCTGGAGACGAACTAAAACATAGACGAGCCATTAAAAAAAAAAAAAAACACTCGAGCATGAAGAGAAAAAATCAAACAAGTGTTTGCCTACTAATACTAGTCAATAGGATGCTTTTTACTAACTTTTACAAGGGGACTTGGACACCGATCTTCTTTTATGCATCTATTTGGTGATGTTCCTAAAGCAAAAGCAAGACAATTGCATAATACTTGCCGCAGGTGTTCATTTTATAGTGAAAATAGTTAAAACTATTATCTGAGGCTCAACTAATTGCACAAAAACTATATGAATTTTTGGAAAAATATCCACATCTATCCATCCTTCCCATGGGTGCAGGAACGTTATAACTGCGTTTTATTATTTGCAAAACTATGGCGTTGGATTTTCAAATAGCTGTACTTAACAGACAAATTCTGGCATATTTTAAATTAAATTCCCTTCTGAATATTTTCCACAATCTTTTTACGCGAGCGCGTGTGTGTGTATCAGAGCTTTTCTATTTTTCCTTTTTTGTTTTTTGTGTTTTTTTTTCTATTTACTATTTTCTATTTTTTAAGTCTGACGATTTGTTGGTTTCAATAGACTGGTGTTGCGGTTAAAGGACTGATTAAATGCTTCACTTCTTTTAACACAATTAATAGCTTATGCACTGTTTTTATTTGGTTTTAACTTTTTTTTTTTTTTTTCTGTCTGCCGCCGTATTTACTAACCATAGTACATCGTTAATGTCAACTACTATGTATGAAGTGGTCTAAAAATTATTGAGCTTTCGCAAGGATCACACATCGAAATTTGGTGCCTTTTAATCCTTTTACTTTTGTTCGGCTTAATATTTCTTAGATGACTTAAGGCTTTCATGTTTAGCGAATTTTTTTTTTTTTTTTTTTCGCAATAACAACCATAAGTAAATCTATCCAAATGAACACACAGACACACAATGTTAGCAATATTTTTTTCGTTGTTTATTTATTTATTTTTTCTTTTTGTTATATTCTAACTCTTAACTTTGACAAGTGCTACAATGGGCCTGGGAAAAAACAAAAAGAAAATTAAGAAGAGGAGTAAAAATAACAACAAACAAACAAATGAAAATCCGCCACAAGTCATACTTTATTCTCCAACCAAGAATACATTTTAGTTTCAGTTATAAAAGCAATCCATGTATTCAACTAACCAGGCAAGCAACCATCTAGCCAACCAGCTAACCAACCAACCGGGTATTTATCCATGCAATAATATACACAGCCACATATAAGTCAACTTAATACAATCTCAAATGCACTCATTCTACCTCTACAGTGCAGTATAAGCGTTTCATCTCTTTCGTCTCCGCCTTATGCCGTATGCCGCCTGCTTATGTTCGCTGTATTCAACAATATACCCGGACCGGTCATCAACAGTTTAGCCTAGAAGAGCTTTGTTGACCACTCATTCGTTTACTTTCTTCTTCTCTAACTCAATTGCTTTGTCTTCTCATTTCTCTTTCGTATAGCAAGTTAAGTTTGTAAAGTTTTCAAAATGTTGGGCAGCTTCAAAAATTAACACAAGGGTCAACGAGTTTTTCTTGTACGAACTTGCATTAGCACGTATATGCTTGCAACATAGCACCATTTTTCTCTGTGTGCACAGCCACACACACACACATACACACACACACACACAGGCGCAGGCACATGGCATGGACGCCTTTCGTACTTTTAAGTAGTATGTTGATATACTATACATATACATATACATTTATATGTATAAGAATGTATGAGTGTGATAAGTATGTTTAAATTAGTCTTCCGGGTTTAGATTTTTGTTGAGGTCACTTCTTTGTGTAGAGAGTTTGACTTGTGACATTTACATGTTTTGGGTATGTGCTGAAGGTTTTTAATTTTACTTTTTTTCTGTTTTCTTTCTTCGTCTATTTTTGCTTTGTTTGTTTGCGCTTTCTGTGTTACAGTGGGGTTTCCGTCATTGTTATGGTTTTTAAGTTATTTTATTGCTCCTTTTGTTTTTTCATTTATTTATTATTTTAGTTTATTTATTTATATTCTTACATATATTTTTTATTGCTTTTTCTGAAGTTAAGAAAGGCTTTACGTTGAAAAAACAAAAAAAAAAAAAAACAGGAAAAAGATGAATAATAATTTAATCACATTCAGATGCAGATACAATTTTAAATGCAACAAAGCGACATTCCTTCACTCACTCATAATTCTATCATACAATCCAAATGGTATGGCTTTAGAAATTGTCTTTATTGATCGGTCGAAATACTTGACATGTGTTAAAGGATATTTTTATCTCGTGATTTCTCTTCTTATTGTGTTTTTTTTTTTTTTTTTTTTTTATTGGGTTTCTGATGAATGATATAAAACAAAATGATGATTGCTTTAGCGACGTGGGGGGGCGGAGAGGGTGATGAAATTTTACTTGTTTTAAAAAATCAATTTTGCATTCGTACTCGTAGACCCACATTACTGACATTCTGAGTGTAGTGAGTAATTTGAAAAATTTAAGAAATGAATGGCAAGAAGTGGTCATAGCTTGGCATGGCCGTTAAAAGGTAAACCAAAAACTTAAATATTTCGAGTTTTTTTTTCGAAAACATATTTTTCGATCTTGGGATCTTTACTTTGGCTTTTGAATAGAGTTTCCCTGTTAGTATTATCGGTGAATTCTTTTGATGTTGTTTTTATAAATAAGTTTTGATAAATTTTTTTTCATAAATTTGAATCTTTATTCAGTGGAAAGTAAAGTATTTCTCATCGTTGGCTGCGACTTTTCCCCACCTTTTGCACGCAATTCAAATTCCATTTCACAAAAAGTCTCAACTTTTAAGGCCATCCCCAAGAGAGTTCATACTTGAGTATATCGTTATAGAGAATCGAAGTACTGCTCGCACGAACAGTAAGTCATTTATTGCAATCCAAGTCAGTTGGGAGAAGTATTGTCGGCTGATAACAGCGGAACTGAGTTGTATGTGCTTTAGTATCATAATATGCGAATAGGGTAAAGACAGTACTTCCAAATAAAAAAATCACAGTTTCATTCTGTGCCATACAGGACTAATTACGGTCTGATTTTAACGAACCGGACAACTTAGCAAGCAAAACCAATAAAAAATGAAAAAAAACACCTGGGGGATGTGCAACAAAAAAAAAAAAAACATTAGCCAAAACTAACGTCTAACTTTATTAAGGTTAAAACAAAAAAACTTCGTGTTCATCAGAAACCTTTTCCACGTAGCACGAATCATCGCTTATCGATTCGCTACAGTTTTAGAAGAGGAAGAAAAAATGAACAAATAAATCTTTTTTATTTTTTTCACATAATTAAAAAGAAGAGGTCAAAGGTCATACTACGACTTAGGCACTAAACAAGTAACCGCTTCAAGAACAACCAATTATTTCACAGTTTTTTTTTTATAGGAGTGGAAAAGGGATAAAGAAATAATAATAATCAAGGGAGTTATTACGGAGTACGTACTTAAGTGTTAGAAATAAAATAATAAAATATTTTGAAATGCTTGGCATTCTTAGGAACGGCTTCCAGACAAAAACTTTACGACTGGGGCGTAAATATACCCTTCGATCAAATTTCTCGATTCGTAGAATATCAGTCAGATTCAGATCATTAAAATTGCACACAACGAAAGCAGATGTTACACTATAACTAAGTCTTTTGTGCACCTGCACTGAAGGTGCCTGAACATACTTTTGGTTTTATGTGTTTTTAAACGAACACAAACACATTAAAAAGACATTTGCTGTGTAGTAGAGATGCGACAAATCAACAGGCATAAGACGGAAGGGCTTTATCTGACCCAACACGTTCTCTGCTGGGCTTGAGAAAGAAGTCGAAATTTCAAGGCATAAAAACTCTTCCACACCATAAACTTTTTCTCCACTTTCACTAGAGCCGTAAAAGCATAAAACCAAAGAAATAAAACGAAATTGATTTTTTCGAAAATTCACAATGACGTTACCCTTTAATGTAAATTCCTTTCAACATTTCTGATGCAATTAGATCCTTGATCTATATTAGTTACGTCATACTTTTTAGTATGCTTGTACGTTCACATCCTAGTTGACATCACAATTACAATCTTAAAGGTTTATCACAAATTTTGAACATTATTTCACATTTTTTCGCTTTAGACGTAGTAGTTGAGAAATCGATTCTTCAAATCCCCGCCCATTTATTTATAAGAAATTTTCTTTCGGATGAAATAATTTATATAACCTAACTAACATAGATATGTTTCGCATACATATTCACGGAAAAGACAAATAAGAACATTATAGTCGGGCAAGGTCGGGCATTGGGTACACTACACCACTTCACGTAGTACACAATTCGCTCGTTTCGTTAATAATACACCAAAGTTTACATATCATCTTCAGGCAAAGACATACTTTTCACGAAAGTCTGCACATTGGAGGATGCGCAAGATACCACCTGACGTGATCTAATTTTGGCAAACTTCATTTACTTCCAAAAAATTTTATTATTTTGCACATTTTGTCATAAAAAAATAAAAATTAGACTTTGTCTCCATATAACGACTTGCTTTCCTTGCTAATAACTCCAATATATGTTAGGGTCTGACAACTAGACCTATACGATCAAACGTCGCCACTTTTAGTTTTTTTTCTAAATTGCTACTATTGACCGATTTCTATTTCGGGGTTCCCAGAACCAGACCTAGGTGGTCCATTTCCTTTTTATGTCGAATTACTGTCATAAACATATTTTCATCATAAAATATTAACAGTTACGACATTTTGTTATATAAGGGCTTACGTTTCCTGGGAATCCTTATATGCGGTGGTATCAAAAAAATAGACCATAGATTTCTTTGCCAATTTACTATTGTGAACCAATTTTCACTATGAAATATCGAAATACATAACTCCTTACCATGTAAAAATTCAGTTTTCGAAAAAATGGTTATATGAGAGAGGCTTGAAAAAATTACCCCAATCGAAGCAAAGATTGCAAGCGGCTTGAAAATGTCAAAACTTTGTTACTCAGCGACTTTTTGGAGAAATTTTTAAAATTGCAATTTTTTTTCTTTTTCTTGAATTTTGGTCGAAAAAGTGGATCGATCCAAACCATTTGCAAGAATGCTTGTCCTTGAGTTAAAACATTTCACTGTATAAAATTTTTTTAAAATATCTCAAAAATTGCGACCTTTAGGTTGAACACCAAAGTACATAAAAATATATCAGATGGACCGACAGACAGAGGACCTTAAATTGATTCGGAAAATTTTTTCGAATCGATAAGTACAATAAAAAGTGGATCTATCTTAAGCCATTCTGAATGTTACATAAGCGCGCATAAACTTAACATATCCCTGCACCACAAATAGTGGAGAGTGTAACATGGTAAAGACTTGGCTGTTGGACCATAGTATATATAAAGAAATGCTCTAATCGAAAAAACACTCTCCCTTTCATTTATAAGATAATGAATGAAGGATATGCATGTGTGTGTGTGTTAAAGATATTACTCTCAAAATATATTGTGTGCATGTTTTTGTTATTACGACATAACTTTAGCTACATGCCAGTGTTCGGTGAATAAAATCTTTGTCACAATTATCGAATGGAATCGTTGCTCCGACTGTACCTATGTTACGTTTACAGAGACGTCCTATAGTTTTAAAGTAACATATTTGCCTTAATTTCAATGCGTATTAATAACGGTAAGTCATACCCAAGCAAATTGTGTGTACATCAAGTCATTAAACTAAAGTCGAATATGATTTTCTTCTTCTTTTTTTTTTTTTGCCTTTTTAAATAAGTAAAATGAGTTTTCATGTTTTCACATAAAGTGCTACCATGTGGTACTGCAGATAGTCATTCAAGATTATTTGAAGAATACCGACATGTTTTGGTTATGTAGTGTTGTGTAAGTGTAAAAACTAGATATTTGAAGTTCTTTTTAAGTATTTTTTACATAAAATTGAAAAAAGGGAGAAATAAAAGAAGGCACACACACACAGAGAGAGAGAGAGAGAGAGAGAGAGAGAGAGAGAGAGACAAAAAGATTGTTTTTAAGATTCAGACCAACGACTAAGGTAAATGTTAATATATATAAAAGGAAAACAACTTGACTTTAAACAATTTGCTAATACTCGATTAAATTCTCGAAACCTTATAGAACTACATTGCCTTGAGCCCCACTCTTTGGTTTTTTTTTTTCTTTTTTTTCTTTCAAATAAAATACTAAAAAAAGAAAATTTTATATTTTTAGATTTAGTTTTTAGGAATGTAAAAAAGGATTATGCAAAGGAAGTGAAACCTATTTTAAAAAGTGAACTTATGCGTGCAAATACACTCTGAGTACATACTGCTATCTAGCGATGAAACCTCAGCGCCATTTTCTCTGTGTTTTTTTTTTTTTTAAAACCTCTTTACTACTTAAAAACGATTGAAGCTTTTCTCTCATGGCATGAATCCGCGCTTTCTCCAGCCGTCTCAGCAGTTGGAGACTCTCGCCTCACTCTTTCTTCATGCTAAAGTAAGATTAACCCGTTTCCATAATGTAAGGCTATGCACACATACATATATATAATAATTTACTTACATAGAGGGGTGTGTGTGTGTGTGTGTGTGTGTGTGTGTGTGTGTGTGCAAATATATATTTTTATATATGTACGAATAGAGATGGAAAGAGAGAAGAAGAGACAGAGAGTGTGAGAGAAAGAGAGAGAGAAAGAGAAAGAGAGAGAGAGAGAGAGAGAGAGAGAGAGAGAGGGAGATAGCAAGAGAAAGACAGAGTCTTAGAGTACAGTTCGTCATTACAAATATTGTATTTGTATGTACATATATATATATTTATATATATTCGAAGAAACTCAGCCCTCTATTGAATTCATATATAAACGAGAATTTGCACTACGTTTGGTCTTTGTTTTTCTGCAAAATATTATGTCATTTTTTTCTTACTCCATGCATATACATGCATTCTTTTCTTCTACCATTTCATAATACATACGAAGTAGTCGGTTAGAAGTCATCTATAGCAAGATTGTATGTTTCTACAGTTCACTATTCACATTTAAACGTACGTATACGTATATACATACCATGAGTATGTTTGATAGTAAGTGTTGTCGCACAATATTATAAGTGTGGTTAGGCACACATTTCCGTTTAAATTGCAAATGATTTCCGCAGAAAGGAAACCTCAAATATAGGTTCATTGAAATAATATGCCCTCAAAACTTTGGTTTGTGTCTATACGGAATAGTCAGCCATCGTATGAACGTGTTATTGCTGCGTTTGTGTATTCGATTTTTATATGCGTGCATATGTGTATAAATGCCATTACATTTCATGCTCATAAATTTGCATTTCCCAGTATCTGATGCTTTGTAATGTAATGCGATTGCCCAGCTTGCCCTACCTATTCATCTGTCTATCCGCCTAACTAGCTACCTACCTACCTACCTACCTACCAACCTACCTACCTACCTACCAACGTAGTGAACTAAGTAAAATAGCAGCTGCCGCATACACAAACATACATTTAATTGCATTACAATGCAATAATAATTGCACTTTGTACACCAACTGTGGCAAAAAAAGGCACGAATCCAGCAATAGGATCTAAGTAAGTTGCCATACAAATAGACGTCTACCCTTACTCGCTTACATAGTTATACAGTTGTTCACATTCACATATCTACGATTGTTTTTGATTTCATTTAATACCCCAACGTATTTCTTTTTTATGTATGCATCTCTAAGTGCATGTGCTTTTTATTGTAGCTTCAACATTTACTTAATCGTGTGCAAGTATCCATGTTTGTAACTTTCAACATGTGAGACTGTATGAGTGTGTATGTCTCAATCCATTAGAGTTAAAATTATTGTCCATTTGCAAAATTGCCACATAGACAAAATTGGCAAAAAAAAAAAAAAAAAAGGAAAAAAAAATGTGTGCTTATACTTATGCTTGCAACTATGCGATGCTGGTTCATGGCAGCAAAAGAGAATAAAATCTTCAACGAAAAAAAACAAAATAAGACAAAAACTAAAAATGAAAAGAGAGAAACAAAGAGAAGAAATTATATAGAAAAACAAAGTAGTAAAGTCGGTAATGCTAAAAGGAAAAGATTTAAGGCTCGAAGAATATTGTCTAAGACTTTTACAATTTTTTTTTTTTTTTTTTAATAAAAATTTTCTAAAATATATTTTTAAATTTCTTCAAATTTTTAAAAATTTTTCTAAAACATAAAAACAAAGGAAAACAATTTCTTCTTGACAAAAAATATTCATAAGTTATTTAAAATTTGCTGCAAATAGTATTGAAAAGGACAAAATACGTTAATTGAAAGTGAAGGAAAAAAAAAAAAATGAGAAATCCTTTTTTAAAAAAGGTCTACTTTTATCGCGATATGTTATATAAAAAATTGGTAAAATATTTTTAAGTTTTTTTAAAAAAGCATACAATTTTCAAAAATATTTTATTGCCTATCTTACGGGGGATTAAAGATTGTTCATTTATCAAACAACGAAGAATTGAAATATACGCACGTATACATACCCACAGCAGGAAGAATTCGTTATGAGTCCTGAAATACTCGGCACGCGAACCCACGCTCAGTGTTTTCACGATCTTTCCCTGAGAAAATACTCACTTAAAAGTAAACTTTTGCGATAAGTAGGAAAAACCGCGTTCAACATTTGCTCAAGCTATTAACCCACAAAATCGATATCGTGTGAAAGTGAGTTAAAAATTAAGAAAATAAATTTAAATCGGGCGAGATAGACTACTGTTTAGTCCGGTCATCACCAGCAAGGCAACCTTGAGCATTTGCTACCACCTCTTGCACACTCACGGATGTTTCGAAGAAACCTCCGCGGTTACAAATTAAAAAAAAAAAAGTAGCATAGGCAAAGGAGTCCTTTTAAAATAGGCCGTATTAGTCCGCCACGACGGACGAACAGCTTGAGTTATAAAAATCCACAGTACCAATAACAACGATTGCAACAACAATAATAATAACACATACACACGTGTTTACACCTTTTAAATACAAAACCATAACTGCAGGCAGTCCACATCCAAACCCGTGAGTGCGTACCCAGCCCCATAAACAGCCTTATAAGGGCACATACAGAAGGATTCACACCTAAATATATAAAAGTATGCATATACTTATACATAAACATTTATACGCATGTGCAGGAGAGAAACTTTGGCGTTGTTGTGGCAGAAGTGTTTGTTACCGCCTGCTCCTTATCGTGATCAGGAAATGTAGGCTTCTAAAACAATTCTAATAGCGTTAGCTAGAAGAATGGAGATCTTCCTTAAACAATGTACCGATGAGCGGATTTTCGCGGATCAATAATCCTCACGCCCCCCCGATAACCGGTAAGTATTCAGGAAAGCGTGAGTAACAATGAAAACCCCTAACTATGTGGTGAGGTTGGTATCAGATGCCATAGCCGGAGAGCGTTAGGAGAAAACGCCTTCGAGGTCGTCATGAAAATGCATGTTCCAGCATAGATAATGGCCTTCATAAAGTTTCGAACCGTGTACTAACAAAGCGAAAGCGAGCGGAGATATACAAGTAACAGTAAATGCCCCATTGGTGTTAGTTCCTCAACCAGTTTTGTAGAACATCACGCATAATGTTGTTTTGAAGTCGTACCTTCCACTGGTACAACAATTATAGGAATTGCTGACGACGTAGCGATCGTGGCGATTGCAAAATGCATTGCAGGAAACAAAAGCAATCGGTGTGTGGGCTTTGCGTGCTGAGCCTACAGAAGCAGTACAAACAAGCAGCCTAAAAAAGTGTGTGTCGGTATGTAATATATGAGTTAGAAAGCGTGTCAGACGATTATACGTCATGGTCAAATACTTCATCATCGACTAAACTTTAAACATCACATAGAGTCCGTGTGTGCCAAAAGCTGCTACCATTCAAGAGTTAACAAAAATTTTACAAAATCCGGTGGTAATCTCAGTCGTCATATAAACACGTCTAGTTAAGGTGAGTGTATTGGGCGTTTAATCGGGGCAGCAAAAGCGATCGGTAATGTGTCATATTACCGCTCTAAGATAGATATGTGGCTCCGTGGTCTGGCTCCATGCAGGCTTCGAAGAAGCAAATTTCGTACATGCAGACACTTTGCCTGCAACAAATGGGGCGGAGCCCGTCTATCAAAAGCATCAGACGATCGATGACTCGTTAGACGGCATTAAAAAGAGAGGACAACTTTTATCAGCGAAGATACAGCGAAGATCGCTGTGGTAAAGCATCGCAAAAGGTAGCTAGAAATAAATTATTACTACGACCACATAATGTGATCGGCAGTATCGAAATTTGGAGCACGGTAAATGGTTTCTGGACTGTGACGGCAAGGAAATGGAAATGAGTTCGACAACCCCCAAAGAGAAGCAACAAAATATCCCGAACAAACATTTAACAGTAGTCTTGCGAAAGACAGTGTTCCAGTAGGGGCTACCAGCTCGGCCTCATAGATGATGAATCGTGGATGCTGCTGCTGTTGCGAAGCAGAAGCATTCATAGCGATAAAAACACACATACATACATACAACTATTTGACCAACACGATACTGATCTACATAGCGATAAAAACACACATACATATATACAACTATTTGACCAACACGATACTGATCCACACTCGTGTAAACTTTTTTTTTTTTAAAAATGGTAACCTTCAGCCAAACTGAAAATAGAGAAGTAAGATTTACTTAAAGCGTTGAAAAGATTTACCTTAAGATATACTATAACTATATTTCATTTATTTATTTATTTATTTATTTATTATTTTATTTGCGTTTATTTATGTATTGGAAAAATTGCTTGAATGAAATCTTCTGTCCACTCTTGTTGTTGCAATATTTTTGGCATCACTGTAAGAAATACAAAATACCGCATTTGTAAACCTTATTGATCGACTTTATGAGAAAAAAACAAAAATAATAAGTTTTGTACGCTGAGTTCATATATAATTTCGAGCAGCTGTTGCTATAGAAACATAGCTTTTATATAAAATGTTGAGGGAATCATTCCACGAAATATCAAAAACTAACAATGACAATGCAGATAAGCAATAAAAAGAAAGAAAGAATTATATAATACGGCAAACGGGAGTAAAGGCATTCAGAAGGAAAAATGCTTTTCGACGAATTGGCTGCCACATGCCATGCCGTATAGCTACCTTAGTGTGTCTGCGTAAACGTATTAAAAACTTATTAAAATGTTTTCCAGAACTTTACATATATAATGCATACATTCACACACACACATACATATACATTTTGAAAAGATTACGGAAAAACGACTTCAACTTCCTGTCCAGCGCCGGCATAATATTGCATAGTAAGAATTTTTCTCTATACAATGTCTTTAGTGCATTTATTTTAATGTTTCGCTATATATGCGTCTTTCTGTTTGAACGTTGAGATAGTTTTTTTTTGAAGAAGAATGAGCGCATTGGCTTTTGCGTTATAAATAAATGTTATACGCAAACATTCTCATACACGTTAACGCTCTTCCTGTCGTAACATGTAAATGCGATTTTATTGCAAACATAAATTCCACGTTAATGTTGTTGTAATAATCCTTAATACACATTTAAGTACACAGTTAGTCAATATCTGTTCAACTGTTTGATTTACCAATTCCCGGCATGCACAACTCAGCCCCTGGCCAGGTTGCAAGAGCAATTCTATTGAAATGTTACAGACTAGTTGAGTATAATTGACTTTTTCAATAAATCGAAAAACATTTGCCATTAATTAGTTCTCGAGGTAGACAACAATAGATCGGTTTACATGTAAACACAACGACTATAAATGCAACGTGGTTTTTACGATTGTAGTTTAATAAAATTTGAAATGTTATTTAGATTGCGTTTGACAGCATTAATCGAAATCGTAATTTATATATCAGTCTATGACTATTATATATAATCTTTGTAGGTATCATTTTGACTTTAGTTATGTGGTAAATGCGATTCAATTAAACTGATTACTTATAACGCAGTTTATTAGGTGTTTTAATAGATATTCGATTGCTTTAAATCTTTGATTCAACTGTAAAACGCAATATCCTGCCGTCACCACTTCATTTCAGAGACTATATCATATCTAATTTATGCATTTACTTGATTAATAATTTTTTTTATTTTTTTATTTTTCAAATTTTTAATTAACCAGCGGTCTTCTTATCAAGCTGCTGTTAGTTAGTTTTTTTTATTCATGATGAGGGTCAAGATATAGCAAAGTTAGTTCATCGATTAGAAAAGCTTTGATGCTTGCCTTTACCTTTTGGTCTGCAAATAAATAATATTTGCTTTCAAGATTTTGAAAAGAAAAATTTTAATTTTATTCTCTTCTATAATAATGCTGTTGGGGATTAAAATTGTCTTTCTCAACTTTGCTCGAATAAACTTCAATTCATTTTTCAGTAATTTCTCTCGTCTGCGTGTACAGTTGAACCTATTACCTAAATTAGACCTCTAAACAAAAACAAGTAAGAACATTATAGACGGGCAAGACTCTCTAACCATTTTCAATAGCATTTGTCCTTGGGTCAAAGCACGTCAATGTTCCAAATTTTATCAAAACACCGCAAAAAATTGCAATCCATAGCACATAAGGATACATGGACAGACGTCAGACGAGCAGGCCAGCTTAAAAGGTAGATCCATCTTAAATCCTTCTCCATGTTACATATATTTGCACAAATTTAATATACCCTATATATCACAAGTGGTGTAGGACGCAACAGTCCATGAAGCGCCTCTTCCGCCTTAAGCTATCGTTAGTTATTAGAGATTGTAACGAATGTTACTTTAACTCTCGCGGCCACGAACATGACATGTTTTTTTTTGAAAAAGCGATTTTACCTGAAATTTTTTTTCTTTTCTTTTTTTTTTTTCTGCATCGTCAGGGTGTCTTTACTAATTTATAAAGCCAACTGGACGAAAGAAATCGAAGACGAAGAAGAAAAAGATGAAGATTTTAATTAATTGACATGTTCGCGATTAAGAAAAGATTTGAATTCTTCTGTTTTCTCTTCCCCTATGAAGCCGGCTTATGATGGTTCTCGATACCGAGTAAACAATGTTATCGTAATTTGAATATCGTAGTCGACAGTAATTTTACGATCAAAAGAAAAATGCATACTTCATCGAAAGCTGTAAGCTCCGCCGATTCGTTATCGATTTGACTCGATATCGAGAATCATAAACTGGCCCGTGCCACCATCCAGTTTCTTCCCACTTGCATATGCGAAGTGCGATAAGAATTGTTATTTAATTTTCAAAATTAATTAAAATATTTTCTATTCTGCTCTTTTTTTTTATTGTTTTCTGCTCTGTTTTTATTTATTACCACAAAATATTATTTAAAGAATATATGCTAAAAAGTGTTTTCATAATAATTTTATTTTTAATTAGAAAAACGTTGTACGCAACATTGATAATAAAAAAGTACATAACATTATTTACTGTTTACCTCTTACAATTCCTGTAAGTTATAGATAGTACGCGAAACCAATATTCGCTGAATTGAAAAATTTCACCGTTGAAAGATGTGCTGACATGTTCGCAATAGGAAAGTTTTGCACGATATTACGTAGGTACCCTTTCCGACCGTCTAAAGCTAGAGAGAGAGAGCGAGAGAGAGAAAGAGAAGGGCGGTAAGAACTCACATCGTAACATTTGCGTTATTTTCGCTTTTCATATTTTAATTCCCTAAAGTTTTTTAGTACGCAACGAGCATAATTTTTGTCTTTCGCCTGAGCGTATGTTTAAAAGCTCCCTTTGCTGATTGCGCCTTTGTTAAGCATGCATTAGCATGCAATGTATATATTTGTTTAAAATTCGCAATCTTTTTGCTGCTTGCTGCTTGCTGCGAGTGCGTATACAACCGTATAAACATAAAATAGAATACACACACACACACAATGCAATAATGCAATTACATACATTCCCACATTGTGCTGTTTTCCTAATGCTAACGCAAAAGTACTTTACGGTATTTAAAGTAAATGTGAAATGCTCTCAGCCAATCGCTTGATCTCCTTTAGCTTAGCGGGCATAAGGCACAATAGTTGCTTAGCAATTTTGTTGTTTTTATTGTACGTTGGCTGCTAAACGGGCTCTTGCTTCAGAGCATGTACAGTAAGTTGAAATAAAAATCGGTTCGACATGAAATCGGTTTGCATTTCACTCATTTTTGCATTTAAAAAATTTACAAACATTAAATTAAATTAAATAATTAAAAAATTAATAAATATCAAAAAAATTAATAAATATTAATTTTGTTGTTTTCCTTTTGAGATTTGATTTTCCCACTATTGGGTGATTTGAAACGAAATTTCGCTGTATGGCCAAACAAAGGTCGATTTCTTTATAGTGCACTGTAATAGGTGTTTGCATGCATTTTGATCTGCGATATCTCTTGGTGAAGATGATGACGTAATGCGTAGTATCAAAGGACATGGAAGCACCTAGTATTTTGTCAAGAACAGTAGAATTCAATAGATTTAAGCTTTCTTACAAGTTGTCGTTCGGCGGTTTGCTTCAGTTAGTGCTTCTATTTTGTCCTTATCAGCTTCTACTGGCCATCCAGCACGTGATGCAAAAGCTCCGCAACGAAACTTTGCAAATCAATTTTGGCACTCGCGTTCTCTCCATTCATCGTCTCCATACGCATCCAATAATTCTTTTCTTGCTTGAACATTATTTCCAACTTCTCGATAGTAAAGTACACCGGAAATGCTACTTTCCTTCCTTCCTTTACCTTCCACTTTCCACATTCGGTAAGACATCGAACGAAAACTTTTGCATAGAAACAACAAAAATGCTTCCTTTACAAGCATAACGATACCAGCTTTAAAATATCTAAAGATAGTGTGGGAATAGTTCAGAATTGTTTAGAATTAAAAATTGAAAAATTTGTTTTTTTTTTTAGTTCATCCATGATTTCTAATTATGTAAACCCTGATATATGTGCGTTTGAGATTTTTTTTTTTTTTTTTTGGAAATATCGACCTTTCATTACTTCACACATACAAAATGTGATTATCTAAAATCCATCGTCTGTATATAGTAAATGGATTGCAAAAGACCTTTCTATTAGTACATATTCCCACTTAAGAAAATATTATGACCGATGAAGATTTCAAACGCTGTATCCTCGCGAGATATGCTGCTCATCATTTAACCGCGCGTAAGCATTACCTGTCACATTGCCACCAATTTATACGAACACATAAAAGAGGGAAAGCACTGTGAGTTTTATCGGACACCCTAAAGTAGAAAAAGTTTACAGTTTGGAGGTAATCGAACTCGTTCGTTACTGTGAAAAATGAAAAAAAAGAAAAAAATTTCGAAAAACCGAAAAAACGAACTATATAAACGATGAGGCAAGAAGCCAGTTAATCAGTACTCATGAATATCATTGTTTATCATTGGCCAACAGTGAAAGTGAAAGTGCAAGAAACTGTAAATAGAAATTAATAGAAAAAAAAAAAAACAACAAAAATAAATAACTTTTCTTCTTTTTCTCTCTTTCCTTTGGGCTCGTATACTTGCTTTTTGCGTGATATAGTTGAGATTAAAAATGGCCTTTCAATAAGAAAATGCAAAAGCATTCACTAAGGCAATAAAAAAAGATTTTGTTCACGAAAAATTTGACATATGGCTACCTGCCTTTAAAATTTATGTGACTGTAGGTCCGTAAGTCCGCAAGGACTTAAAGATAGATAGAGATTTTTATTATACCGATCAATTTACAAGCATTTTCTCATGAAACTGAAATTAATTTCTCTGTCCCTCCGTCCGTCCGTCCGTCCGCTCATCTATCCGATGAGTGTCCACATATTGTTCTGTTCAACCTACAAGTCCCAATTTATGACATATTTAAAAAAAAAAAACAAATATGTTGCAAATGGTTTGAATCGAACCTCTTTTGTAGGACCATTCAACGTGTAACGTCTTAGTTTGAAAAAGTTGTGAAAAGAAAAGACTTTAGAAAGAAGAGACTTTATTTTTATTATACCGATCAATTTACAATCATTTTCTGATAAAACTGAAATTAATTTCTCTGTCCGTCCGTCCGTCCGCTCATCTATCCGATGAATGTCCACATATTGTTCTGTTCGACCTACAAGTCCCAATTTATGAAAAACAAATATATTGCAAATGGTTTGAATCGAACCTCTTTTGTAGGACCATTCAACTCGTAACGTTTTATTTTGAAAAAGTTGTGAAAAGAAAAGAAATTACAATTTGCAAAATTTGTCCACAAAAATAGCAAAGCAATGACGTTACAGTATCATACAGGGATGTGATGGGCCAATTGCTTACATCCCTTCTCGAATAACTAACTGTTTCTAAGAAAACAAAAAGCTTTTACATGTCAAAACTACCCAAGTTTGAATAGTTCATGTTCAAGAATAGCAATTTCTCATAGAAATGAATCGTAACGAACTTGGAGCATGTGCTTCCATTTTGTGCGAATCGATGCCATCGTAAGATATCTCATCAGGAAAACTATTCTTTTACATAAAAGCAAGACATAATTTTTAGTATTTTTTATGATGAAAACAACTGAATAGTTAGACTAGGCAAAGCTATGTAAAATATTTAATAGTTCAGCTTGTCCGACTATAACATTTTTATACGTTTTGTCTCTTCTCTAATGGTGCAATTGATACTTTTTCTTAATCAATTCTTGTTGACAGCAGCGAGAGACATTACTGTTAGTATTGTTAAAAATTATTTTTAAATTTTTTAATTAATATTATTATTAAATTTGTTATATTTAATTATGATTATTTTTTTTTTTTTTTTTAATTCTTGAAAATCCATACGAGTAACACGAGTGAGTAACTTTACTGTTTTTTTTTTGTGAGATGTGTGGATGTAATAATAGGTAGAAAAGAATTTGTATTTGAAACCATGGATGTCAGATTTTCTTAAACATTCGCGTGAATCTTGTTGGCAATTAGCGAGCAAAAGCACATACATACATTCACGTTATGCTGTGTGTGTGTGTGTGTATCCTAATAAGAAAGTCAATTTATGGTATTTAAGGCGAATGTGAAATGGAATAACGAGCTCTCAATGCTCCTAACTGTTACGTTGATCTCCTTTAGCTTACAAAAAAGATGCAATACATGTTTACTATAACGGTATGCATGCATATATAGAAGAAGAAAAAGAAGAAGCAATTGCCAATTGTGTACCATAAAATCATCTTGTTGTTGTTGTTTGTTGCTTGTTAAACGGGCTCTTGCTTCCTGCAAAGTTTTGCATTACTTCAAAGCATGTACAGTAAATAGAATTAACAATTTCTTTATATGGGAGAATATTCTGCATTTAACTCTTTCCGTATATGCTTTGGATTTTTAGGATATGATTTTATACGTACAAGGTATATGTCGATGTATCTTTAATGCGCACATACATACATACATACATACTATAAATACTGCATATAAAGTCAGGGAAGTCTACTGTTGTGTATGCATTCAAAATTTCACTATTTCCGTTTTGTTTAACATATTTTGAACAAATATTCAAATTTGTTCCTTACACATGCACATACAACACATTTAAAAGAACATGTGTACATTCTACTATTTGTACACCAATATTTATACATTTTTGTTATTTGGGTTTTATGTGCGTTTTGTTATTACAACTCGGGGTTCGAATATATTCACTTCATGTTTCAGAATTGTATTAAAACCGTGCGAGAGAGGTGAGAGGAGATATAGAAGAGAGATATAGATAAAGGCAGAAGTAGGGTAGTGAGAAAAAGACAGACACGGATAATGAATGGTTGCGGTTTCGTATAACAGTAATAAAAGCAAACATCGGTATAAACCAAAATGTATCGAAATGAAGATGTTACCCATAAGCGTTTGCCGTTGAATTTTATTTCCATCTTCGAACTTAAGTTAATTAGTAAATTTAATCAAATTTCTAAAATGCATTATTATTGCTAGTTATTTATATATGTACACATTTACTTATTTACATAATTATACATAACTTCGTATATCAATGAAATTGATTTTATTTTGTATTTCTAAAAAAAATAAATAAATAAAAAAATCATTCCAAGTCCACCTTAATTACATATAATTTATTCGAGAACCAAGTTATAGTATGCTTGCGATAAACATTCGATAACAGTCAGTCTATCAGTCAGTCAGTCAGTCAGTTAAGATGGAATAAATTGATATGACATCAGGTGTCTTTGATATCGATTGCCTTAACAGGATGACTTGGGTGATGTAGAGACTTGTTTGCCTTCTCTTGAAATGTGGCGGACAATCACATGCCCCGAATAACTCGAAAACTCATTTGACCTAAGCAAATATAGACGTAAGCGGCCGTATCGCATCAAGTGATGCAATTATGCTAATAATTTCGATTGCTTTGCTTAGTGTGAACCTTTTTAAGGATAAACAACAGATTCTCTGTAAGATTCCCTTTTTCAAGCGACCCATTCTTCTACATCAAGTCTTGGGCACTTCAAAGAGCACTATGGCTATATGACCGGCTTTTCCGAAAAAAACACGTCACGTTGTTTCGACGATGTTTTAAAACTGCATCCAATGCGAAAATGTTTTGTTGAACCCATAACGTAGACTAGTAGAGCTCACTTTCCAGGTCATGTTCTTAAATACGTTTTCTGAAGCATCGCCATTGCATTGGTTGCATCATTCGAACACGCTTTGGGCAACGTGTTGCTTTTTTGCCACGGTATGTGGATTTCGAAGAGACAAAACCTGTTGCACGGTTAAACGATGCTGTATAACATTATAGATGGTGGTAGTGGAATTAACACCTAAGGTTGCCTCAATGTTACAGTGAGTTGCAAAATTTCCTGGCACAATAACTAATTTCGAAACACCTTTACGACTTTCGCTGGCGACTAAACGGCGGCCATAATGTAACTCGTTATGCCAGCGTGTCAGTGTGGTAAGAGATAGCGTTTCATTACTAAAAGTGGAAGTAAGTTGAACGATTCGCCTTTGTTTCAATAATCTACGTGAAAAGTTATAGAAAATTCATCGCACAAAAACTTGTGCGAGTTGATTCAATTTTTTCGTTAAGGCATAATTTTCAAGTCACTGCAAATGACCCAAATTGAGGGAGGGCTACAATCAATATCAGACATTCCAGTGAAAACCTCAAATGCCACCTGATAGTGGCACATGGTTTTCCTGAAGCTAGAAATATGAAGAGCGACTTATGTTTGTATGTTGAACCAAGAAGGAGTGAATTTCAACTTTTTATAAATTGACACAAATCGAACTTTGTTTTTACAGTATCCAGAAATAGGCATCATAGGACCGGAAGTGTCCGCGTTGATTGATTCATTGACCATATTCGCTTGCTCGGTCATCCGAAAGCCGACATACATTACACTTGTTGTGTGATTTGAAGAAACCTACTGCCGAAGGCGAACAAACACTTTTAGAAGCTTATGGTGATGCTGCTGATGATGTCAATGACAAAGAATGCATGACCTGGAAAATCAAAAATGCTCGAAGACAATGAATTTCAAGATTTATGGGATGACAATCCAACTCAAACTCCAAAAGAATTTTCAAACAGCTTAGCAGTTGATGAATCATCTCTTTAGATGCAACGTTAAAAACTCGAAAGGAGGGTGAAATGACTCCTTGACTCAGACTTGACTGAAAATGTCATTTCGAAAATTTTAAGATGACAGTTTCATTGAATGCGGGCAAAAATTGAAGACAAAATCCCTGTCGTGTGCTAAACTACTGTAGACTTTTCAATACAGGCGAGCATATGCTGTAAGTTATCCGTAAGCATTAAATTCATGCTTTGAAAAATTATTTACAAAATGTAATGACAATAAATAAATAAATCGTATATCATATCCAGTCTAATATATATAAGGTTTTAACGACTAACACTTTCAATCAACTTGACGGAAGATTTCTGCAAAAATGCTCAAAAGGCGGTTAATGGGCACCAAGAAGCCCATACTGTATGTAAATCGTGTTGAGCGACATTTTGCCAGAGAACGACTATGAGACAGACTGTCATGAGCTTCGAGGATGTCATAGAAATTTCTCTTGAACATCTCACAAGTGTTGAGATAGTCGTGACAATGTAACGATTCATTCAGATTTGAAATTTAAATAAATTTTACTTTAATAAGCTTTTCTACTCATATTCTTATCGCACCGATGAAAATGACAAATATTAGGTTGGGGAAAAAGAAATCCATTATTTCTTCTTCTTCTTTTGCTTCTTTTTGAATCCAGCTTTGTGTAAATGGTTTAAAACTGTTTTATGGTCGATTTTTAGCTCCTGGGCGATGTTACGACTGCTAACACCGATCATTTCTCCCATTTTATTGACATTTTTGACGACCGGCCTGCCTGTGCGAGGTGCATCTTTAACATCAAAAATTCCTGAACGGAATCTACGAAACCAAAATGCAACTGAATGCACCAAACAAAAAACAACAAAAGAATATTTTTTACTGCGAAATGTCACCTTTTCAACGAGCATAAATCTGAAATTGTTTGATCGTTACTTTACGAGAAATCTACCAGTGCAGCCATCTACCGAAAAAATAATGGATTTCTTTTTCCCCAACCTAATATAATGAAATGAATTGAGTTCTTGGCGAGATAGCATGTCACACATGCTTGTAGAAATTCGAGTTATGAACCAGTTTTGCAAATTAATTTTTATTAAGACACTATTTTCAAAAAAGTTTGATGGCGGAATCTGTACAAGCTATCTATGCGTTTACTTTACTTTATACAAGGGTAACCAAAGGTATCAATTATTCCGATGTTATGTGCAAACTCTATGACACGTTTCCAGTTCTTCACAGATTTATGGAGAAAACATTGATTAAGCCCAAGCTTCCTCGCAAAATGGGAAAAAGTAGCTACCTTCCTAGGGCTCACGTAATATACGTTTTAGTATCCCGTACACAATGATTTATTAAACCTCGCTTCATATAAATGTTTCATCCCAGGATGTCTTAATTTCAACTTTTTATATCCTATCGCGACTGATTCGCAATTTGTGTTTATAAGCCTTGGCTTGCGATATTAGCAAGCGATCTGATGCTTAAGCTTAAGTTATGGGGAATCAATTGCCATTAGTTAACAACTGTAACTATGTGCGGAGTTTTGAAAATTATTTCGAGTATGAGTTGCGTTTATTGCTTCCTCTTTTAATTGGCATCTTTCTTACGTACTAATCATGTACTTTCATGTGCGTTTTAAGACTAACCTAAAAAATGGAAGATGACAATATATCTGTAAATGCTTGCATATAACGCAATGTAAAATTCCCTTGTTACCAAGGGACAACAGTCCAATATTTAGAGAGAGAGAGAGAAAAAAAAAAAAATTTTTTTTTTATCAATTGTATGTTTTATTGCAGCAACTTTAGGAAATATGCATTACTTGCAAAAAATTTTTAACCGAAAGCAATCAGTGAAAAAAAGTTACGATTAGCCGGATTAAGCCGGATTTTGTATACCCAATACCATGGTTAACTATCGCTTGAAACGATTATTAATCAACGCACTTAACGTCAACGAATAATTTAATTTTTATTAAGGTTAAGCAAAAGCACTTTTCTTTTCATTTTGCAAATATTCGGAAGTTTGCTGTTGTTGTTGTTGTTGTTGTTTTTTGTTTTTTGAATAAAAGATTTAAAAGTAAAATCTGTGTCTGTTTTCGCTTTTTGATGATATGAAAACAAAAAGCGAACAGTTAATGGTTGAATGGACAAACAAATCAAATTGCTTTTATAGCATATTTCATAACACAAACAGTTTAATGAACTCAATGTTCTTCTGAAACGTGATAAATAAATTATTTTACTACTCCTCACTAAAGTTTTATGCTATCACAGCAAAATTGCTGTGACACTTTACAAGACATTTCGCTTACCTTTATGTTTTATTTTTTATTTTTTTTCATTTTTTTTTTTTTTTCTCAAGTTAATGCTTTCCAGTGTGTCACCAATTTAGAGAGCCACTCACTCACTCACTCACTCACTAACTCACTCATTCACTCATTCACTCACTCACTCACTCACTCGCTCACTTATACTTGCATTCATTGTTACGTTCATCCATCTACGTAGGATTTCCTCTGATTTCTCCCTTTGGCTGATGTCGGCAAAATGTGACAATTGTACGTAAAACGTACAACGTATTATCATGAGAGTTAAAGAATTTTTATTTGCACACTTAACAAGATGTTGGTACAACCACAATAATATTGTTGTGGTTGAACTCTTCCCCCCTTAACGAAATTACACATCAAGTTGCACAAGCGAAATTTTACTGGAAAGACCAGAATATGTGATAGAAAATTAATTTTTCGAAATATTTTTGGTAAACTAATGTAATGTAATGTATACATGTATGCATGTATGCAATGGATGTATGGATGTATGTATGTATGTATGTATATATGTATATATATATATATATATATATATATATATATATATATATTTATATATG
>KK502401.1:2167279-2182264 GCA_000688735.1 Glossina austeni
TGGAATAGTAACTACAGCTTATACTACCGGTTACCTTTGGAATAGTAACTACAGCTTATACTACCGGTTACCTTTGGAATAGTAACTACAGCTTATACTACCGGTTACCTTTGGAATAGTAACTACAGCTTATATTACCGGTTACCTTTGGAATAGTAACTACAGCTTATACTAAGAGGCCGGAGATTTAGTGTCACACTGCGGCCAGCATTGTTATGTTTCGTTTGTTATGTTTTCGTACTTATCACTTGCTTAACATTTCCATCCTATATTATATTGTTGCTGGTAATGACTTGAATAGTTTGCCGCAATTATCACTCAGGTGCAACTTGTATGTATAGGTTTTTTGATACATATTTGATGGATGATATTACTCTTCACTGTCACTTGTCATTTCATTCTAAAAAATTTGCCATTTAAATTAGTCGCCTAAGGTACAAAGGTGTTAGGAAAACGTGAAATAATAAATAATAGTTGTATGTGTGATTGATTTCTGCTTCGATTTACTTTATCATATCATGCTTGATTGATGGACGAGGCGAACAATGATAGGCTGGATAATGCAATCATCTGCATATCAATTACTCGGAAGATAATTTAAGACTGTAAACGTGACTGTGTGCGTGCCAGTAGTACCAGCGAATAAGAAACAATTAAAACTTACTTTAAATTATCTCACAATTACTTGAGAACTTAACGCTAATATTGTGTTTAAATGGGTCTCGCAAGATTAAATACTTTCTTTAAAAGCAATTGACTTTACTGGATGTGTGATCTTCAAGAAATTTGAAGGATCAAATAGAATATAGGCAGTAAGTGAAAACGTACCTTAGGCTTAACGAGAAGTATTCTCGCATATCTACCGAAAATATATGATTCGGGGAATATTTTTAAATGGTTCATAGCTTTCCAGCACAGGCTGTATAAACATCGGTAATTAGATGAAATGCTCAATAAAGAATATATGTAAAGCATCGAGCAGTAATTGTTAGAGTTGATATAGAGATGTCGTCGATAATAAAAAAAACGATATTATTTTTAGAAAATCCCGACGCTCAGACGACATCTAACAAAAATTTCTGTCATGTTACGGAGGCTTTAGTTTATTTGCTTTTGTTATTCTGAAAATAAATGAAAAACTCGAATTTCATGCATTGCATGCTGATGGGAAAAAATATCGTTTAAATTTAGCGTTGGCTTGAAAAGTTGGCTTTTACAGTCGCTCTCCATCAGTAGTTTACTGACTTGAAGCGAGATCTTGGATACTGCTGTGTTCAGTATCCAAGATCGTAAAAATTATTCCATAACGATATATGAATTATCGGGGATTGACATTGCAAAGGTGGGCGAACATTTTAAAGATACCAAATTTCTGTACGCTTAGTAGTTCACATGAAAATTTGGGCATGGGCAAGTTATTCTCGTCTATTTTGCGAAGTGTGTACCGCCTTCAGTCACGCTGTCACTGGACGATGGCGGGAATGGACAAATGGCATCAATTGAAGTTTGAATTGCTGCCACACCCACATTATTGTATAGGTTTGGCCGCATAAGTAGACGAGTACATACGCATCGCTGCTATCAAGTCAGCGCGTTTGGTTGTACCTGCACTGAGTGCTCAGCCAGTAATCACATGTTCCCGCTTGGACATGCACGCATTAGGCTTCAACCACTTTGGATCGCTTTCTATTTCTTCAGTTCTTTCTTACCGGCATCGTGTTACACGTATAGGGACCGAATGGTCATAGATTGCTCATATTTAGAAGAAAAAAAAAGAAATAATGTTCGAAGGAACAGATGTAACATTTTTTGACAAATCGTTCAATAGAAGAAGCACTAAAATTCTAGAAAGGGCTTGGGCTCATTATATCGCTATCCAAGAAGACTATGTGTGAATGACTTGGGTTGAAAAAAAAAAACTTATTTTATGTTTTAATTAGTTCTGGGACTTATTGACCAACGAATTATATATATATTTAGCGTCTTTTTAACCGAGTATTTTAAAATGTAATGAACTTGTTGATAACTTCGCATTCTTAGGAAACACACAAATATAAGAAAGAGATTGATTCGTATTTTTTCTTTTATTCTTACTGCCGTGTTTGATAAAGTGTCTTGAACTTTGACAGAATTGAAAAGCATTTCCCGTCCGTCATACACCGGTTGAGATAGCTTCATAAGCGGAAATATGGCAACCAAGTTATGCATGTATCACTATTCTAATTTTGTATGGTAGTAGTTCGTTCAGATGTTACGCGTTGCTATAGCTTCTTAGTAGGTGTTCTTGCTCTGATTGCTTGTCAGTAAGATGCATCGAAATCGCCAGGACAAAAAAATCGAAACTCTCTCGAGAAACTCTTCTTTTCGATAAGACATTTGATTTTTAGAAACTGAAGACATAATGATAGGGTTTTGCAAGTAGTCGTGTTCGCAGTCTACGTTCCGATATAAGAATTCCAAGCAATAACTATTAACTAGTGTCTGTTCTTAACCTATGCTATACTGCTCGATAGCGCGTATGTAAGAAGCATGAATACTGCTTGAAATAGTTGTATAAGTTTTATGAACCACTCCGATGTATGAACACTTCGATATTCAAACTGGTTAAAGTACCAAGTACGAATGCAACAACATATGGTAGCAGTATAGTTGTACTTTTTGTTTAAATTTACGAATACGAATACCGAATATGCTGTAAAGTATGCTATAGTATTTAGTCACTGAAAATTATCATTTAAAATCATTGGCAATTAGCAATTGAAGTAACATGTAGGTTTTTAGTAAATTAGTTGGTTTCCCTTATTGTCACAATATGTCTGTCTGCTCGTGTACATACGTTATATGCATACAATGCTTTCATATTTATGTTCTTTTACTTTTACTTTATAAGTTAAAGTTAATGCATGTAAATATTTTAATATATATATTATTGTGTGTAATTAACAAAAAAAAAAAAAATAAACAAAGGAAGAAAAGAAGAAATGAAAGGAAGAAGAAAAATTAAAGTTTGTAATCAAGAAATGCTTTATGCAATATTTCCTCAATGTTAAGATGTTTAAGAAAAGTTTAGGGAAAAATTTATTTCGTTTATACTGACCGCTGCACTTTAAACTAACGCTGGATATTACTAAACTTTAAATGGAAAGCTATAAAATTGCAACACAATTTAAACGAGTTTTATGGGTTTTTCCTATAGCGGTAAGGAGTCCAAGACATTTGCTTGAATGCAAGAATCAAAAGAAGCACACAATTATCGAAAATAACAACGATACGTAAAAGTGAACATAAATAGTGGGATTGTTTTCTTCTTTTTCGATTTTCTTCTTCTCTTGTTGTTCTCACTCTCTCTCTCTCTCTCTCTCTCTCTCTCTCTCTTATTTACCTTCTTATAATTCTAAATAAGACTCTTGATAATTATATGATACAAAGAAATTGGTAAATTTTCTTCACATAATTTTTCGAAAGTAGAGAGTGTTTGGAAAAATCTTAGTACTGTACTTAACCTAACATTTTCTATTGCAACACAGAATCGAAATACTTTAGATACATAGGAGGCGGTGAGTGAAAACATAAAATAATGTAGAGAAGTCAAAGTGCATTTGCAGTAGCAGCTTTTTACAAACTTTTAACTTTCCGAATGGGATATTGTAGACTATTTTGTTGTTGTTATTGTTATTGTTGTTGTTCTTGTTGTTGTTGTTTTATTAGGTTTTTGCTTTTCACTAACAGACGATATCTTATATTAACTTTGCCATTCCACGTGTAACATCCGAATTAAGGATACACATTATGTAACACATACTTATCCTCCGCTCTCCCCCCTCCCTCCCTCATTAACCCTTTTATGAATAATTTCAAATAATGTAATGACATCTCTATGTCGATATAGGAATGCAGAGCATTAACAAGAAATGTACCCTTTATATGGCATTTTGTGTGTGTGTGTGTGTGTGTATTGGAATTCAAAATTCTACATGAGGACATTTGTATATTCATTAGTTAACGCTTCTGTTTTTGTTTATTTTTTTTTTTGTTTATTAAAAAATAATAAAATAATATTTCAGAGAATATTACTAACAAAACGAAAAAAGGGAAGTAAAAAATAATTCCAGCCCGTGATAGATTCAAACGAGTCGATTTCACCTGCTTATAGAAAATTGTTCTTTTAATTTTGATTATTTTTTCTTAGAGGTGCTTTTTTCTCCACAGTTTCGAAAACCCCACGCTGTAAATTACATGTAACTGTACGAAGCTGATCACTAAGAGGTGGCTGGTTAACCAGCTTTTGTAATAAAAATTAACTTTTACTGGGTGGCTAGGGGTTGGCTGAATACTATTTTGGCATAAAAGCAATGCACAGTTACAACGTGAAATCAAGCAGTTTTCCTTTTTATTCTTCTTTTTATTATTTTTCTTGTTCTTGTTCTTCTTATTCTTATTCTTATTCTTATTCTTATTCTTCCTCTTCTTCTTCTTCTTCTTCTTCTTCTTCTTCTTCTTCTTGATAAATGGCAAACTTTTAGGATAATCAAGTATTGCAATTAATTCGTGGTAAAGGAAGAAGTGCAGACATTTGTTTCGCCGCATAAAACACGCATAGCAGCGTAAATAAGTGGAGCTCAACTAATGCTTGCCGGCTCGCTTACTTACTTACTTACTTATCCAGTCAATGTTTACTGCAATTTTATGTAATTTTCCATTTCACGTTTTTTTTTTTTTTTTTTTTTTTTTTTGTTTTTTATTTATTTATTTTTTTTTTTTAGTTTTGCTCATCTTGAATTTTTCTATTCTTTAGAAAAGAAGAAAAAGACCTTTAGAGGAAATTCTTGATACCCATGAACTGAAGTCAATAATGGAAAATTACAAAATTGTCTTCATATTAGAGGTGCACGTTTGCATCGAATTTTGCAAATGATTCGAGTGCAAGTCTGAAGTCAAACTTTGGATCGACATCGAACAGGAAGACAGTAAGTTATAAAAAATAGTATTTTTTATGTCTATGGTTTTTCACTTCATTAGCTTAGGTTTCTTTTAAGGATGGATAAGAGAAGTTTCTACTATTTTCATTTCTCCAAGTTTCGGGAATTTCGTTAAAAGATATGAGAAGATATAGAGCATCTTAAGGCTGGCAAGGCAGAGATGCAGACAACCGGTCACCATTGTCAGACATATAGATGGATGGATAGAAGATTGATAGGCAGATAGAAACAAAATTTAGATGAACATTTCTGTTGACAAGCGTACAGGTTGAGATGCAAATAATAACATAATGAGCCAAATAAGACCATCCTCCCGATATGCAGATAAATAGTTGGGCAGGCTAACGGACAGATAGACACATAGAAACAAAATTTAGATGAACATTTCTGTCGACAAGCGTACAGGTTGAGATGCAAATACTAACATAATGAGCCAAATAAGATCATCCTCCCGATATGCAGATAAATAGATGGGCAGGCTAACGGACAGATAGACACATAGAAACAAGATTTGAGGTTGAGATGCAAACAATAACACAATGAGCCAAATAAGATCATCCTCCCGATATACAGATAAATAGTTGGGCAGGCTAACGGACAGATGGACACATAGATGAGAAGATGGAAAGAGAGAGAGAGAGTCGACATTAAGATACAATAATGACCCGTCAACAGACGGGTGAAAGCAGAAACAGGAAGACGAGAAGAGAAACGAAAGAAGGAGCGCTTAAACTGATTTGAAACCTCGCTGTAATCATCAATAAAATTATTTTGTTTTGTTTTTTTTCCTTTTGGAAGCCATGTTGCAAATGCATTAGCAAGACAGGCCGAATAATAAATCTTGTATACCGCCATTCTTTGGTAGTCGACATAATAGGTGTATATTGTTTCGGTTACATTCTTTTATAGGAAAACCCCTTTTTTCGTGTAGCATTAATGCGAGAGAAACTTAAAACCCCAAAAAAAACCAAATTCGGCAAATAGTTGTTGTGTGATGGCAGTAAAATAAGATGAAAGCATTAAATGAAATGTGTAGACGTACATTTAAATTATTAGTAATTTGAAATTTATATACACATGCACACATAATTGTAGGAGCTAAAGTTTAAAAGTTTCTTGAATTACAAAACTTAGTAAGTGAGGAAAAGAAAACAAAAGTAATGAGAAAACGTATGTAATGCTTAAATGAAGCCCTCTAAACAACCTTTTATAGGTATGAAGAGTGTGGAAAAAGGGGAAGACCGTTAAACGGATAGTAGTAGTAGTCCTAGTCGGTAGTCAAAGAGCAACCAACACATTCATATACCGATACTTATCACCACCACACTACAGCTCACTTATTAAGAGTATTGTAAAAAATGCTGAAAAACATGGAAAGTGTTATGCTTTGTGAACTTGTTGACCGTCTGTAACTGCAGTAAGTGCAACTTGTAAACTAATGGTTGAAATGTCATGAAATTTCGACACATTCCGTTTCAAATGTAATGGATTCGTCAATGTTGGCGACATGCATATGTCATCCTAAGTTCTTATTGACTCATTTCTTATGAATTGTAGGAATTAAAACAAACATACAAACATACGAACTTATCCATTCTTCATTTTCGTGTATATGAAAAATACAAAGGAATTTTTTTACTTATAGGTTGGATCCGTATTACTTTTGCATGGAGCTGATTAGCATTTGCCCAAAAATGTATTTTTAAATTATTCAGGTTTCCAAATTTGTCTTTCTCTGGCTTATTCTGTCTGGTGCATTCACTTATACACTTAACCTAAGAGGCAATGGTTAAGGTATTAATTGTATCGAGTCATCTCAGCTCAAACGAAAAACTATGGATGAGTTAGCAGTTAGACGACTATGGTTAAATCATGTCGTCGTATTATATAGTAGACGGATTCGATTAGATTAATCCAGAATCTTAAACCGCTGTGAAAATGTTTTCTATTATTATCTGTAAAAAGTATGGCGACGCTGGTGCATCGCCGTTACGTTCAAACTTCAAGTTTCTTTAAATCATCTGAAATAATAACATTTTAATAAACATTAAATTGATATATAAACTGATTCCGATATAATTCGTTAACTGTGAAATATTTAGCAAGAAAAAAAAAGAAAAGAAAAAGTGCGTTCGAATCAATAATAATAACAACGAAATTAAAACTCTTTACAAGGAATAAAAGAGGAATAAAAAGGAACAAGTAATGAACGCTAGCAACAGTTGACCATAATCCCCGGGTTCAGGCAGCGATATGGTCGAATTCAGTAACAAGATGATGGACACGATCGCTGATTCATTGAGAGGATTACACTGGTTCTGTTCCAGTTGTAGAAACCTCGATATCGATTTTTCCAAGTTATTCGGCCAGCTAAAGCCTGGCTTTTCTGCGATCACGAATAATCTGCCTGTCCTAGCTGCCTAGGTTGTCGAAACAACTCGAAAGCTGCTATCAATTAATTTAACTTTCTAGACAAGCCACGTTTAGATGTCGGACGGATAAAGCAAATTTACTGCGATTTTGCATCTGTATCCACGCGATTCGCACCATCGATTCTATCTATCGCAATCGTATATATATTACAATCTAGTGATTATATTGCGCGGGAATCTCTGTTCACCTCGCAATTATTGGCTAATATTTCTAACATCACAATATAGATATATATGTACGAAGCTATATGAGGCAGTCTTGCGGACATCCAATACCCAAATCATGAAGACATTGCGTCTTCCACAATTACGGTTCCATTGATGCTGTTCGATAAAATGATGTCTGCACAATATTGGTCTCAAAATGTTTTCATTAAAGATTCAACAAATACCGCTTCTTAGTAGCATTAATGCGGTCGGTTTATCATTCAACAAACTGATGGATAATTTCTCATTGCTGACGAGACTCCATCGAAACGATCGATGATAAAATCTTCTGCTTTAAAATTCATATTCTGAGTGGTGCGCGGACGCCACGGAACCAGTGGTGCCGTAATAACTGAACTAAACAATTGCTAACGTTCCTCCCTGTCGTGTTTCCCAGTGCACATACCCTGGTTGAAATCAAAATTCATACTTTGAATGTGTGTACAATGCATTCCCATGCGTTTCACTTGCCTCATATCGCACTTTATGTGGAGCATGTCTCTCCAATAAGGAACTGTCTGGCTTATGGACACAAGCCTGGCGACAAATCGCTATTGCTGGATGATTTTAATCTGCACAATGCTTCGTGAATTCTTTACGATCACTCCGGATATTTTACAGCCTTCTCGTGTCGATTAATATATAATGAGTTTCTTCATGTCGTCCATGACTTGAGTTTTTTTCACATTTAACTACATTTTCAACGTAAATAATAAGACGCTATACTTAGTGTATTACTGTGATAGTTATTTCTCTTTATTCCGCGCTAATCCCTTTGCCGAAACTTTAAGACATTCATCGCCCACCATCGCTGCTTCCGCTAAATGGGCTCTAGGATAAGGAATTATGTTATCAAGAAGCTGATAACGGTGTGTGGCATTGTGTGGAACTTAGACTATGAAGCCATATATGGTTCCTTGTTCGCCATTGTTCGCGTTGGCTTTTTAAAATTATTTCGGTCTTGATTCTGCTATAGTCGAGTCTACTCTAGTCATACTTCTGGTAATTGCCCCTTTTTGGCTTAATAAGCATTTAAGAATAGTCTGAAATAGGAAAAGTAGGATCCTTACGAACACACAAACGTAGTCGTTCGCTTAGGTACTATATGGCGGTGTACTGTTGTGCTAGCGCGACAAAAGCAATTTTTTATTCCAAAATCATTCATCCAAAGGGATGTAAACTTTTTAAATATCTTTAGCAGTTCTTTCATTTCGTAAAGTCTAAACCTCAAGTACAACGATCTCTTTCTCTCATGATATTTGACATGAGTTTAAAGTCTTCAGATGCGTCTGTCTTACCTGATCTTTTTTCAGATCTTCTTGAACAAATCTACTATTCGTCAAATATTCTACCTAACAATTATTGTTATTCGATAAGTTTATCTGATATTTCTCCGACAGATCCCTTCTCCGAAAAGGAAATGCAATGGCGCCATGTTAGGGTGGAAAAAAACACTGCGCTTTATGGCGATAGCTACAATTACAAGATTGCATAATGTTCGATTTGCTGCCTCAATATTGCGGGCGCTCCAAATCGAGCCTCCGATAGCTATATCTGTTGACAAATCTCAAAAGGATATAATGCAGGGAAGAAGATTTACAAAACTGCAGCGTATTCTGAAAGTTCTAAACACTTTTTCTTTGATTTTTGATGTGTTAAAAAACCCTTGGACTGGTTGTTTTACTCTTCAAGGACACTACTCTAAAGAATAAAGTCGGATATCGATTACAAAAAAAAGAGGAAAAACCTTCCAATTATTTCGTTTGGAAACTCCTCAGCAAACCTTTGTAAATATGCAAAATACATCTATACATGTATATATGTGTATCTATATGTATATATGCATACATGCTATTTATATATACATATATATATATATATATATATATTTGTATATACATCTACATATGAGGTGCGTATACATAGTTTGATATTCTGAGATAATTGAACTTTAGTTAGCAATTATCGCAGGCGACAATATTTGCGTTAATTTTCCGTTACATATTCACTACGGATGATGGGTTAGTGACGATTTCCTATTCATTGTGTGAAGATGATTGTGGCCTTATCAAAATTTCACGAATATTTACATTAATCAAGTTTCAGTTTTCCATTTTGGATATTTGCGATGGCCGCAATTGGATGCCGCGATGGATTCCAGATGGCCGATGGACAGGCATTGGGATTAGATATAATGCGTCATATAAACCTTATAGGATAATTTCTGATGAATTTTTTTAAATGTTACAGACAGAATGATAAATTTAGATCGCATCCTTGCTTGGAGTGGATATAAAAATATTTGTGTAAATAAATATAATTGAATAAGAAAAAAAAAAAACAAATTGTTTTGTGTCGAATGCATTTTTATAATTCTGCTTTAGATATAACGATAGGTAGATGAGTAGTCGAGAGGTGAATTTTTCGAGAGAAGAGAAAAGAAAACAAAATTACAAATTTTCTAATAATTTAAGTGATACTTGCAAGAAGAATTGGATCGATTACAATTTCCACATATATGTAATTGGGTTTTTATTGCTGTGAGTTCTGTCTTTACGTTTCGTAGGATTTGCACTCAACGGAATATATGGTAATGTTCAGTAAGCATTTTTAACTAATTTCTTTTGTGTTCTCTTTACTATTTTTTTCTTTTCTTTGCAATTTGCAAAAGCGAAAGCCAAAGCCAAAACCAAAGCCAAGGCATTGCAATCAATGCTTAGACAACAAGTTTTGTTTTGTGTGTATATCGTGCATATACGAAATATCCATTGATGTTGTTTATGAAAAGATTTCCAGGGTATTTAAGCAATTTTCCATTCAGAAATTCATCAGAATTCATCATCATCATAATCATCATCATCATCATCATCAGCATCATCAGCATCATGAGGAGCTCATGTAAAGCATATGTAAGTTGGTTTCTCTGCGTTTATGTAGCTCAACAAATTAATAGCACTCAACAAATCCAAGTAACAAATTGAAAAATGATTACTAAATGAATTTGAGAAATGCTTATGATTGCATAAGGAGAGACAAAAACAAACAAAAGGAACTTTTGACTTTGTGTTGTTCGAATAGCTAGCTACAAGTGTAAATAAACACATGCATCTCGGATCGAAAGTTCGTCCGCTCGTATCTAAATTTATACGCACATCACATATCACAGAATGCATTGCAGTTAAAGTAAACAACACAGATTCTGTACAAAGGCATATTATTTCTCTTTAACACATTCTACGATTAAGAACAAGTGCACAAACACGTAAAGAGAAACAACGAAAATAAAAATTTTACTAATTTTATTATATATCATATTATATATCATTTCTTTATCGAGCAAAAAATTAAATTTCAAAATTACCTCGAACCGTATGAGCGGTAGCCCCGAGTAGGCAAAGGATTATGTGTAACAACTCAATGGTCCCGAATTCAAATCTAAAAATTCAGTAGAGTTTTCACCCTCGGGACGGGCAGCAGCTTTTAAATCTATTTACAAAATATGTCGATGTAATAAATAAGTAAATTGCATAACCATTGAACGATACCAAGCGTTCTAGCACAGCTTTCTCAAGTGCTACGCTTAGTAGTTAGAAGATTTATAAAGTCATTAGACTTAGGTTAAGTCGGTAGTTGGCATGCCTTCTACAACGTAGACAAATCTCTTACGTCTAAGCGATAATATTTATCAACACTTCACCCAACACGAGCAAACGAAAATTAGCTGCAGAGATGCTTTAAAAGCTTTCGGCAGAATTGAAGACAATCTTTTTTTACTTAAATTAAAATATTTTGGTTTTGTGGGCTCGCAACTGCTATGAAGAGTGAAAATGAGTTTTCTACCTTCCCTTCAGATCGTCAAATTATATATAATTGATCATATATAATATTATATATATATATATATATATAATGTAATTATTCATTTCTTTCTCGCGAGCGTTCAATTCGATCTTCGTTGTATTTTTGGATCCTGTATTATATATGATGCTAAATGGAAAAGGATGTTGTAAGCGGTCTTTTCCTTCATTCAGAGTATTTTCTTCCATTTATTTCATTGCTAATTACATGCTGGAAAACGTTACTATCGTTTCGATTACTTGGAGTTATCTTGGATTGAAAAATCTGTTGGAAAATTTTAATCACTCGTTTGGCTGCTTAAAAGGTGCTTCACAAACCTCTAAAAACCGCTAAATTATTAAGCACTTGTACGCTGGATATGAAATCACAGATTTTACTTTGACCCAATTGATGCCAGTTCCATGCAATTTTTTACGATCTGTTTTACTGCTTTCAAAAACAAAATGCCGCTTAAGCTGTCAGATTCACAACCCTACACCTGGCTGCCTTGCAAGATGTATTGTAACGTCAATCTTTATTTAACTTCTTCTTTTCACTTCTTTCTCTGCTTCTAATCATGTTAACGCAAAGTGCACTTTCCATCAGACTGTGACGTTAAATTCACACTGCAAGTATTTAAAATGACTTTACCAAGCAATTTGCCGTTTGCTCACACACGTCACATCTATTTCGTCTTGCTGTAATTAATACGATGCATGCAAATTAATTTTAATCTAAAAAATTTTGTATTGTTTTTCTTGTTTACTGTAATTGCATTTAATAGGTTTTAAGTGTCGTCGTTCACTTTTCAACTGATTGTTTCTTTATTAATTTCCGATTCCTTTTTTTTATATCTAGACCACGTGCAAAAGTACGTTAAAATCGTGCGGGCGTATGTAAAAAACCCAAAAGGGTTTTGAGTGATTTGTGTTTTATTAGGCCACTGGTTTCAGAATGAATTTTTAAATTTATCTAAGGTTGTCTGTCTGTCTGTCTGTCCATATTCTTTTCTTATGCGCAACCCATACTCCGCGATTTTTGTGATATAATAGGTTTTAAGTGTCGTCGTTCACTTTTGAACTTATTGTTTCTTTATTAATTTCCTATATCTTTTTTTTATACCTAGACCCTAGACCACGTGTGGCGCAAAAGTACGTTAAAATCATGCGGACGTATGTAAAAAACCCCAAAAAGGTTTTGAGAGATTTGTCTTTTATTACGCCACTGGTTTCAGAATGAATTTTTAAATTTATCTAAGGTTGTCTGTCTGTCTGTCCATATTCTTTTCTTATGCCCAATCCATACACCGTGACTTTCGAGATATAATAATTTAATGAGATTTTTTACACGATCGTATTTCAACCCAACGATGAACGCTGTTGAAAATGGTTTGGACCGAACCATTTGTTCGCCCACTTCTTATATAATGCTTTATTGTAGTGGTATAGAGTATTTTATGTTAGGCCGTGGTCCGCTATAGCGTTTCTATTCATTTATCGTTTAAGTTCATTTAGTATTTTATCGTAAACAAAAGTATTTACATCAAAGATTCAATAAGATGCACATAAACTATTTCCGATAATGCTTTAAGAGATTAGTTTTTATACCTTACACCACTTCTGGTACAGGGTGCATTAAGTTTGTGCAGACATATGTAACACCCCGAAGGGCTTAAGGTGCATCCACCTTTTCAAAATCACTTTGTCAATCGATCTAAGCTGGTCTGGGCATCTATCCGTCTCTCCATCCTTTCGTCTGATGTCAGTCCAGGTAAATTTGTGCTCGTACAAGCTATGAGTCGTAATTTTTGAAATTTATTCATGAAATTCGATACACTGATGTGTTTTGACCCAAGGCTGAACGCTATTGAAAATAGTTTGGGTTGGCCTACTTTTTCGGCCCCCCAAAATCGCTACATGATTAACTGGGCAATTTTCAAAACTTTCCCACAAAACTGGCTTTCTAAATTAACCTAAAAAATTTGGTTCGGCTATAGCAATTTGTTGAACTTGCTTCCCTATAAACAGTGCTAGGGAAACTGAACAGTAAAAAGGTATAATTTTCAATATTTGTTGGTGAAAATTGGTTCATAAAAGTGAATTGACAAAGAAATCAACCTTACCACCGCATATAAGGATTCCCAGTAAATCCATGAATGCCAAGACGACTTAATTGTTAATGTTTTATGGGCCAAATTTGAACCACATGGACCTATTTCCCATGAATGGTACGCCCTTCAGAAAAATGTTGAATTTTTAATGTTTTATGAGGAAAATCGTTTCATGTTAGTAAACTAAACAAAAAAATTAATAGGAGAGAATTTGGATTACATAAGTATATCTTTTAGATCCTAAACTATATAAGACTCATGAGAGGAGAGAGAGTACAACTTCTAGTTTGCTATGACGGAAATTGAAGGTAATAACATTTCTAGGAAGTAAATTAACTTTGCCAAGTTCGGATCACGTCACCTGATTTTTTCGACGTCCTCCAATATGCAGGCTTTCATGAAAGGCATGCATAAAAATGATGTATGATTTTCGATTCCATATTATTAAAATGAGCGATTTTTACTAGGGGCACTGGTGTAGGATATTCAATGGACGACTATAAGGTTGTTTACTTGTTTCTTAATTAAAACTTTTCTTCTATTTAACAATATTTTCATCTGAAAATACGAAACTAGAATACATAAAGAAATATGAGTAAATTTATCTTCTTCTTCTTTTTTTTTTTATCTCTGGAAAAATGGATGCTAGGCAACTGATCAAAAGTCATAAAAAAATCTTTTTTCATATATTTTTTGCTGTTTTGTCCGTATGTTTTTTTCTTGTGCAACAAATTTTCATACCTTAGAGTTGGTGTTGTGTATGTGAATTTTTCATTTCGTTTACTTAAATATTTTAGAATTTCTTGTATGCACTTTAAACAATATTTAATAATTAGAATAAATTTCTTGAAATACTTTTCCATAACATTTTCATGAAATCAATGCGTTTATCCTCTCAAGTTGAAATGTCTGATAGGGACGTACAGGTAGGTCTACATATGGAAAATTTCGCGAACAATTACATTTCACTCGTTTTTAAATTTGCAAATCGAACTGGGACACAAAAGGGTCTTTAATAGTGACGCCCTTTAAAGTGACCAAAGGAACCCGACTCTTGGGAAAAAGATAAATCGAATAAGGTGCGAAATAAATCAAAAAGTTAGCGACTTTAGCCCACAAGTGGGATAAGTTAGAATAAGTATTTTACGTATTTTCGCTATTGAATCGATCGTAACAATTTCAGTGACACTCGAGTCATGCTACTAGACGTCATCGTCAGCTGATCTCGAATTCAAATATGAGCGGCTCAGCTATGTTTGAAGTTCCGGTTTCGAATAGAAGAAGAAGTGAGTTAAGACTTCCGTTCTGGCTCTCTTGTGCGAAGCATCTACCGAGACAGACATATTTATATATATATATATATTTATATATATATATATATATATATATATATATATATATATATATATATATATATATA
>KK502401.1:2194204-2211946 GCA_000688735.1 Glossina austeni
TTCTCTTCTCTTCTCTTCTCTTCTCTTCTCTTCTCTTCTCTTCTCTTCTCTTCTCTTCTCTTCTCTTCTCTTCGCTTCTTCTTCTCTTCTCTTCCCTTTTCTCTCTCCTTTCTGCTTCTTTACTCACTTCTTTATCTTCTCTTCTGTTCTCTTCCCTTTTCCCTCTCCTTTCTGCTTCTTTACTCACTTCTTTATCTACGTATTGGAAACATATCTTGAGCGAGTGATCTTGATAAAACCAAAAGAGAAAAGAAGACCCATGTTTTCGAAAGCGAAGAGCGAATGGTAAATTGGGATTACGCCAAACACTTTCGCGCACAATACACACTATCGCGCCTCTTCGCTCTTTAACCGCCGGCCTACTTTTCGAATAAACAAACTTCAGTGGCCTTTGAACTCGAACTTACTTAAGCACTTCTTCTTCTTTCCCCCACCCTCTATCTGTAATCCCTTCTAAACATTACCTTCCTAGCATCTGCAAGAGATTTTTCCCCTAAGTGACCAGTTAAATATATGAAAAAAAACGCTTTTTTTTATTTGTTCGGTGCCCAAGTACCAAGCACAAGATCATTATGGGCATTACCCGATACCTTGCATTCTTTGATAAGTATTTCAATTACTCCCTTGTTAATGTGACTCTAACGAGAATAACTTGAGCTAGCGTACATTCTCTAATTTAACCTAAAGAAAGGTAAATTTTGATAACCGACTTGAATAATTTTCAAACGTTTTTATAACGTGAACGGCTAGATTTTCACAATTAAAAACATTAAAAGAAACTAAAATGATTCCTACATCATAACCTCAAAAGAAACTTGTAAAAAAAAGAAAGACATAAGCGAAATAAATAACAATCACTGACAGATCACTGACCACATGATCTACCATATGATCTACTCCTTCACTCAGGTCACTGAGCATTTTTATTGTAATAACAACCACAGCACAAACTTTACGAGAATTCAATAATCAATTCAAGTCCATTTGTCTGTGTGCGTAACTTTGTAGTAATTGTGATAAACATTCTTCCGTTAGCGAAAATGAAGATGTCGCCTAAAAGTTTGCAAAATAATTTGAAGGACACGCCTATAACGCCCACATGCCTCTACGACGAAACCTTTATTTTGAAAATAGAAGAAATCAACCGCGCCTGCTCCATATTATAGACCATGAGAATTTTGTTCTTTTACTTCATTTGTCTTTGGTGGGGGGTAAACGGTGATGGGTATAAAAGATTCGGTCCCGACCGAATTTAATTTTCTTACTTGCTTTTAATTCATTTATTCGTCGCTTAGAAACTTGTGCAGGATTTGTACGCAACAAGTAACGATGGCGTGCCTCGATCGTATTCTAAACAAAATATCCGACAAGGAATGGCGCTGTCATACTAAAAACTTTGGATCGAAGCGACGCAACATAGATGGATTCAGAAAAGGTTCATGGCTCGAAAGGTGAAGGCTTATGACCGTGACAATACCATGAATATGTTAACCATTCAGGATAAAAGTTAGCTCGACTTCAAATAATGCTTTAAGAAAACTTGTTTGAAAGCAATCTTTCTTCAACTATTTGTACGGTTTCGTGTATTGAATGTTGAATGAGAGAGTTCGAAACGAATATCTTAATATAGCCGAAAGGCTCTAACCTGAAGTACAACCACTTTGCAGGAATTTGTTAACATTAGTTTTTCTTTTTTCAAATTTAATCAACGTAAGCTATCGATTTACAATTACAAACTATTTAATTAATTAATATCTCTTCCATATGAATGTGGCAATAAGATCTAATACAATTCGCTTTCAAAAACAACTAAACATTTCCGATGAAATTAAAAAAAAATTCGAAGAAAACCAAAGTAATTGAATGTAAGTTAAGTTCGTTTGCTATTAAACAGTATAATGGGTCACGGTCCCAAACCACCTCTACAATTATCGATCCCGACATCGACGTTTCAAAATAACGCTTTATATGGGAAGGGATCGAAAGAGTGGTCCGATCGTAACCGTTTTCCATTGCGTTTTCGCCATTGCGACAGACAACTTCAGTTTATCAAATGTCATCCGAATATCTTAAAATGTGCGGCCAATAGATTGAAAGCAAGGAAATAAGACAGACGGAAGGACCGACAAGCTAAAATGATTCTGAATCATTTCTAAATAGATCGGTATAATATAAAACGGGTCTACTCCAAGTCTATCCAGATGTTGTATGCATGCGCTTGTAGGACAGACGGTGCAGGTTTGACAAAGAGAGCGAAGAATGTTAAATTATTGAAAACATTTTCTAATTTTTACTTTTCCGAGTTAACAAATATTAGTAAAATTCAAGATAAGACACTTGGAAAGGAACTTTCAAGTTTTTCTTTTTTGATTTTTTTGCAGCTACAACTGCAGCCGTTGGTAAAAGTTACAAAAAGGTGTAATAAATGTAGTTTACCGCTTTTGTTGTGTGTATAGATATGAAAAAATAATATTATTTGTATGAGCGTTTTTGCTTTTTTTTTCTATTATAACGAATTTCCTGTTTTCCTGTAAAACACAATAACAGTATTTGTTTGTGGTCAAATTCAATTAAGGATAAGTTCAAGTAATATCCTTGAAATATAGAATATTTTTCAATATATTTCTAATCTATTTTCTATAAATGTATAATATGTCTAAGTGTGCGCTTGTGGATATGTGTGCATATTTTCTAATACATATACAATTTTATCCCTTCGATCAACCTTCGTGAGCAAAGTCAGCCTTTGATGCATTGAATGAATAATACTTTAACAACTTATTCTATACTAAGTACTTACATTTATATATATATATATATATATATATGTTTTTTTGTTATATGTGGATAACTACTTCTACGTAGATATTTCTTTTTCTCTTTTTTATTATTATTATTTCTTGTTTTTTTTTTTGTTTTGTTTTTTCTTCTTACATTTCTTTCTGTTGCATTTCTTGCTTGCTCCACGTGTTGTGCTTGTGCATATGTTGTGATGGAGTTGCCATTTTGAGTGCTTCGTTTTACCACATTATTTATTTTACATCCTTTCACAAAACTTGGTGTTTTTCCCTTCAGAAAGATTCCTCTCTCTCGCTTTTTCTTTGGTTTTCCTCTACTTTCTTCCTCATTTTCTACTTTTTTTCTTTTTTTTCTATATGAATGACCATTAAACATCAACATGTACACATCCATTGAGCTATGTGCGTGTATGAGAAGGTATATGTGTGATTGCTATTGGATATGTTATTTTTTTTTATTTACTCCCCTTCCCTACGGGTATAAATCTTGTGCCTTGGCTGTACGTTTACTTTTCCGCTCGATTGGAACAGAGTTATATTTTCTTTTACTTTAGAACACTTGATTTTGTTTTTGTCACTTTATAAGATTTTATTTTCAATGTTACGCTTTACTTCTTAATGGTCATTACAAAGCGAAGTCTATAAGAATAAATCGTTGTTTGTTGCCTTACTTTTTATAATGCGCGGCGGTTTGTATGAAGAATTACAAACTTAAGAAAACAATACGAATCAAATATAATTAATAATACTGTTTGAAAGAAATAGAAAGAATAGAATAGCCGCGTAAATGTAACAATCAACAAACAAACGGTAAAAAGACGGCATACATTTGATTAAATTGCGGGTCGATAGCCAGCATCATGAACTCTTATTGCATACAATTTTTTTCATGTTTGTTCTAGCATTTTATTACACGTAACTAAACAATTAAAATTTCGTCACATTTGCAGTTTTAGAAAGAAATCATAACGCACGGAATTGTGTCAATTCGGTTGAAACTCAAAAACCTTAAGGAACACTTTCTCTAAGTCTTCTCAGTTTTCGTTAAATTTAATGAACGGATAGCCTTTAATATTATATATCTTTCACATCCCATTGTAGTTAGTGGTAATTGCAAGGCGAGCAGCTGAACTAATAATACCCCGCCTACTTCTTGTAACTATAATTTAATTATATTTTGTCTATAGCTCACCATTATACAGAAAATATTAATAACGCATCACTCAAAAAGTTCATAACTGTCTGAGAGCCATATGAATTCTTCCCTAGTCATCCTACATCTTTATGCCATCCTAAGAAGTTGTTGAGCGATCTCCTATATGTATGAAAACCAGCAGAAAACAATGTTATTAACTTCACGTCTGACTACTTGTAAGTCTTACGGCAGTTCATAACTGTCTGAGAGCCATACGAATTCTTCGCTAGTCATCCTACATCTTTATGCCATCCTAAGATGCTATTCAACGATCTCCTATATGTATTAAAACCAGCAGAAAACAATGTTATTAACTTCCCGTCTAACTACTTGTAAGTCTTACGACAGTTTATTTGAGTTGCGGTATTGTCCACTGCCATGATTCCAAGTGCAAAGCTCTTTTGAGCTTGCCCTTGCTTGCTTGAGTTATGCACACGTGGAAAAACGGTGCTCGATATCTCTTCACTTGAGTTTATACAGAGCCTAATATCTTCCTTTTTGCATAATACTTAGTTTGAAATCGCTAGTTGAGTCATTCCCAAAACTTCAGCAAGCCCCATTTGAGCTTGGCATGATACCTGGTTCAATAACTCCTCCAAGCCAGATCGATCAAGTCTCTATAGGCGTTTCAAAAATATTTAATTTTTACAGATTATTGTTCCATACGAACAATTACAGAAGCGCTGACTATGTACGATGCAAGCTAGAGTGGATTGTCTGAGATTTACCATTAAATCGTTCCATGAATTGTTCAATTTCTGCGTTTACTTTCTATGGTAACCTATGCGCGTATCAATACCCAATTTTTAAGGATAATAAATAAGAAACTTCTCTTCCAGTTCAAATTGCAATACATTACGACCGTTACAAGCGATGTACAAGATTATATATCTATTCTTCGTCTACTTCAGCGTACTGTCAATTAAATATTTAAATCCATAAAAATACTAAAGAGTAATGTCATATAATTAAGTTTACCTTGCAAATGTTATGAATAAAATATAATTAAATTTTCTTGTTAATATAATATGACGGTAAAAAAAAATTACATGGGAAATGGGTGCACATACAACATATAAAAATGTTATTTTTACGTGTGAAAAAGAATCTTAACGCCGCACATTTGTTTACATAAAACATGACAAGACATTATTCACAGTAAACAGTTGAGTTATTATATAGAATAAAAAATAATAAAAATATATTTATTTAAACCCACACTTAAATGCCCTACAATACGTAATAGGTAGATAGGTATGTAAGTAGCGAAAAGGAAAACTGCATTTATAACTAAATTTTAATTCAACATAAAATCTAATATTTGGTGATTAAGTAAAAGAACTGTTTAACAATTTACAAAAAAAAAAAAAAAATAATAATAATAATAATGCAAAAGCGAAAACAATAAAATATCATGAGAACACTATCCTCAAGCATTTACGTATAAAATATAATTCAAACAATTTTATATTAAACGTAGCAGCTATCCATTTCGTTGCGTCGCGTGTTTGCAGCCCTCTTCCATAGTAACATATGTAAAACGGAACTGTCATGCAGAGCATCATATGTTTAGCGTGTTGTTTATCATTTTGCGAGAAGCGTGTCTTATTTACTTGCACTTTTGGAACCGCAAAATGGATAATCAGATCTGGATATGTATATAAAAATATATATATACTCACTGAGGACCTAATTGCGGGGTCTCTTTCAGAAAAGTTATTGGCTGATGGATGCCATGGTTAGCACAAGATGTACAATAGCGCAGCGCGTAACAACAGACCGTTTGGTAAAAAAGTCTCGACCCCACCCCCTCCGTTTGTTTCCGTAAGGGTGTCTGGACGTGTATTTCTACCACACACAGTAGTGGTTATTTACAATTTTTAGGTGATCTATTTACAAATTTATTTACAACGTATTCGTTTCAATTCTCGTTCGCATCTTATCCGCTCGGACATTACAGTTCGCTTCCTGGACCCTTATCTGCTTCTGCTTATACTTTTTTACCAAATAGCTAACGTAACGATTTTCGTAACAATATTTTAAAGAAATAGCTTTTAAACAAATTTTTAAAATTAACTTACAAAACTTTATAAAATATTTAATATATCTTATGGAACGTATGATGATTAAGATACATAAAGGACGTTAAATACAGGAATATAAATATAAAAGCACGTATAAATGTTTGTATAAAGGCACAAAAAAATATACATTTTCATATGTTTAAATGCTTAAAAATATATTTATATATATATATATATATATATGCATAAGGTAGTCTAAAAAATATTGAACCTTATAATAGAAATAGAAAGTTAATTAGTTAGTCCTAAGTATTATGTTGAGACGTTGTTAGTACGAATTAAATCAATTCGTTTAATATATGTAAGCAAGACTTACTTAGGGTGCAATATTTCCGAGTTATATCAAACTTTATAAAATAGTATATATGACATCATGATGGCGATAAAGTTAATTCCCTCGGTATACGGATAAGTGAATATATATGAAATTAAGTTGAAAAAGCCGCCAGAAATATGAAATGTTTCTTAACTTTAACACGCAAGCGAACGCGTACTTTCCGAGAAAGTATTTAAATGTGACAACAAGTGCTTGCTTACTTGCAAAATGCCCTTCAGAGATAAAGAGAGAGAGAGAGAGAGAGAGAGAGAGAGAGTGAGTGAGAGAAAGAAAGAAAATAATAATATTTCCATTAACACTGAAATTTTTAAACAAAAAAATTCGAATGGTATTCAACTTTGAGAAAGTCCTCATCCACCTAATGATGAGTCTCGTGCATGCATTGGGTTAAGTAATTGAATACAAACCACGTTTCACGTTTTTTTATGTAATGATACTACTTGTTGTTGTACAAACATGACTCGACAGGGGGAATCATTTGTTCTAATTAATTAAAATTAAGAGGAATTCTATCAAAAAAAAAAATTGCATAGGAAATCTAAACACTGTTGATAGACGAATGGCAGAGCTAGGGGATGTTTCGCATTATTTGCTTAGATTACTGGAAGGTCGTTATAATGATAACCACTCGATTTACATACATTAAGAGCTTGTGACTGCGAACCGATTGGACATATTTTCATTTTAAAAAAATCGACCAAATGGGAAAAGGTAGTGGAAAGGAATAGGATAGAGAAATCTGTTGTTGTAGTTAATGCAGTATAAGGCTGGATCCAAAACTAAAATGATCTTTGCAAATGCTTTCAAAATCCTAAATGAAATCGAATCATCCGTACGTGAGCTTTACTCCTCCTCGAGAGAAACAAGTGCTTACTATTCTATTAAACTTAATATGCGGTATATAAGTAGCGATGCGGGCAATTTATTAAACGATGCAAACGATTTTCATAGTTATAAGAGTCAAGTCATTCCCAAGTTTTGTCTTATACCATATATCGTGACTTTAAGAATTTCAAATGAATGGATCGACAAACATACCTAAATGAAGAATTTTCGAGTCCCACTCTGATAAGTTTGTTTAGGTGTTACAAACGAAGTGAAAAAATGAATATATTTTCATACCCATCACCGGAGAATGAGGAATGTACTCATTTCATTCATATCGGTCTGTCTGTTTGTCCTGTGTAATAGCTATTGTAAACATTCTGCTGACCGCTTCAAATTTAGCAGAAACATTGGAAGTTTCTGCCCTGGGGACAACACTGTATACAAGAACCAGGAATTGATAGTTGATTTTTTGCTCAGTACTCAGTACAAACTGCAGTGAATAAATGTGCAAAAATTTAAACGCGTATTCTATGAGCGATGCTGCAAAATATTGAACACGCCTAACCAATATTATAGTGTGTGAAAAATGACTTTTTTTTTCAATACATTTATAAGGCGCGAAAGTAAGCTTCGAAAACCCCACAAAGTGAGTAAATTCCTGGCCAGTCTCAACTGCGATGTGCACCCAAGCATTTCTGTCTGCCCAGCAGTGTAGTATCTGTGGTAAGGATATCAAGCTTACAAATTTGCGAAACAACTTGACAACGGCCCAAACTGGTCAAGAGACACGCCTACAACGCCTACATGCTTTTGCAACAAAAACTGCGAATTCCTTTGATTTCTGTGTTTTTTTGGCTGGTACTCATAAAGCACCGCATATACATATACCCTACAACTTTCCATTTTTTATTCTGAAAAACGGAATAATCACCTGCGCCCATCCAATGTTATAGAATATGAAAATTTAGTTCGCTTCGTTTTTTTTTTTTAGTTTTTTTTTTTTTTTTGAAAATAACTGTGATGGGTGTAAAGGATTCGGTCGCGACCTAAGATAATTTTCCTAGCGAGCGTTAAAACACATCGTATTGTGTTTGCATGCATAAGTGTATTTATGTCTGCGTTGCAAAAATAATTACGAACTGCATATAAAGAAATATTGAAAAAAAAAAAAATAAATATATTTTTAAAAAAGAATTATGTAATAAAAAGGAAAATGTTAACAAATACATATGTAATGCATATACAAATGTGCGCACACATTCTCACAAACATCAACAAGCGCGTGAACAATTATATTAGGTTAGATTTAGGTGTGCACACACAAGTCTATATATATATATATATATATATATATATATAAGTGATTTGATATATATATATATATATATATATATATTAAGATATATGGCTATTATTATATATTAACAGTGGCACTGACATAAGCTTCAGTTACGAGATTCTCTATAAGCATTACATGATGAAATAAAGTTTCTCCTGCTTATTATTTTTTATGCATACTATGACACAAAATTTTAAAACAATGCCTTTTTAGGGTAATACAGCCCAGGCGAGAGCGAATTTTCAAATTGTCTTCAATAATAAATAGGGAGCTATATATGTCTACATATTTATACATATTTTCGTGGACTAGGTTTTACAAATAAGTCCCGCGTATTGAAATTGATTGCGTTCCTGACGCGATCATGTCTTCCGAATTTTTTGGTATACATAGGTTAGATATTCGCTTTTGTACGGTATAAGTTTCAGTTTTTTCTCACAAGTTGTCTTTCACTGTATATAAAAACGTAAAGAATTGAATGTCACTTGAGAGACTGCATTTTTTTCTCTTTTAAAGTAGAGAAAAAATGCCGTTAAAATTATGTAAACGATTAAGCTGGCTTGGAGTAAAGATGTAGTAGGTTGGGAAATAGTTAGAAATTGGTTTGTGAAATTTCATGCAAGTATTTTAGTCTTGAAGACAATGAGCGTCTTGGGGACTCACTTGGTGAGACGGGAAGGGAACGGTTCAATCTGAATTTCTAAAGCCTGACGAAACTCATATCTGACATCCGAACGAAGTCAAGCCTAACTAGTCAAACTCATAGTGACGCCATTAAGCAAAAAAAAAGAAAAAACCATATGCGAAACGCGAAAAGCGATTTTGCTTCACGACAACGTTTATCCGTTCGCAACAAAAGCAATTCAGGAAAAGTGATGGCCAACTTGGCCATAGAAGTCTTTTCGATTATTCGAACTATTTTCCATGATTCTGTACAATTTTCTGCCATCTTTCTGGCCACATGACGACATTCAGTCCAAAGAATGATGGCTTGACAGCAATCTAATCATTTTCGCACTTCTTCAGCATTTCGAAACCGCATGCCAACCAAACCATGAGGCAATGATCTAAACAAGTGATTTTCAAAAGAGCGACAGGTGCGATAGAGCTTCCTTTCTGAACTGCAAGAGCATATCCTTCACAACTCTTGCAACGTGTGCCCGAGCGCTGTTGTGCAAGAGGAGAACTTTGTTCGGTTGCCGTCGCGGCGGTAGGCGGTATCTTCATTGTCGTTAACGAGAGAATGTTTACCACAAATACTACGAAGTTTCGCAGACAGACAGATGGACAGACGAACGCACGGCCATGTTTACTTTATGAGATATTTGAAGCTTGTTCCTGCGCCTTATAAAGGTATTGAAAAAACAAAAAGAAATATTGATATACTATAATATTGGGTATGCATGGCCAATATTTTCCATTTACGTGGAAGTACTACAGCATCGCCCGTAGAGTATGCGTGCAAATTTTTGCATATTTGTCTGCAAATAGTTTAAGAAGTAAGAAGAAAATAATTTATTATTCCTTTTGCAAAACAGAGGTGTTCCCAGTTTACGTATACTGCAGGCGTGTCCTTCGACCAATTTAGACTATTTTTAATACCAACCTGCGTACAAGGACTTGCAATGTTGAAGACGATATCTTCACTTTTGCGACGAGGAGAATGCCTAGAAGACACGTTATACAGGCAGACGGACGGACAGACGGACAGACGAACATACTCAAAACGATTTAGAATTTGATGCTGATCAAGAATGTATATAATTTGTGATGCTTCCTTCCGGTCGTTGCAAACGTTTTGACAAAATGAATATACTAACAGAGCTACAATCATTTAAAAATGATATTTTGCCCATTCATCCTACATATATACCCTATATATGTATGTATACACACATTGGACAATGTGTTAAAAAAATCGAAGAAATATTTCGCTTAGTTTTTCGAAATCTTTCACTCTAACTAAAACGTGTAATTTACATGATTCGGGTTAAGTTATTAACTGCGATTAGTTAATTTTCATGTATAAAGTATTTGAAAAAGAACTCTCAATGCTATCTCAAGAGATGAATAAAAAAAGAAAAAAAAGCGTATAAAAAGCAAAAAAACGAAAAGTATACCAACCGCATATAAGCTCATGTATCTCTGCACGTGTGATGTGACTGTTTGTTTGAACGCTATGCCCAAAGTGTTTTATGCAATAAAGCTATACCTACGAGTCTATGCTTTTCATGTTATATGCTGTATGCTGTTTTCCATAGAAAAACTGCAAAAATAAACTGCACCATGGTAAACCAAAAGTGTCGCATAACACCCAACGTTAAGGGTGCGTGAGGGAGTATAATAAAGGAAAAAAAAAAAAAAAAAATACACACATGAAAAAACAGTAACGCGCACCGTGAAAAAAAATTAACTATAAAAACTTGTTGTTTACACATATATACACAAAACGTGTAAATATGTGTTTTGGAAAAGGGCGAAAAAAGGCAACAGAAAAGATGGTTCTGCCAATTAAAAAGAGCTACTATTTTTTATTTTTTTAGTTTTTGTTTTTCGTTTAGTTTGAATAAAACAAAAAAAAAAAAAAAAAAAAAAAAAAAAAAAAATAAAATATACATATGCATATGTATATATATATATATGTATATATATATATATGAAAAAAGAGAGAGAAAAAGTGACGAGGAAAAAATTTTAAACAAACTCAAAGAACACATACAGACGAATGTAATGCAATTAGATGAGGTTTTCATAAATATGTACACATAGGGAATTTGTATGCGTTTGCAGTAGTCTGAACATATGCACACACTTACGCCCCAAGTAGATGTCTTCCATACTTTACGGTTAACTCGGTTTAGGTACAGCTTCTCTCTATCTCTCTCATTCAGTCTCTGTCTTTTTTTCACTTTCATCACAAACATGAACAAATATTGTTAAGCTGCATGTTTTTAGATCACCGGCTGTGAAAGCGTTACTTACTTTCTTTGTTCAGTTACCCGCTTTACCTCATCACGAAAGCAGCGTTACACGTTCACATAATTTGCTAAAACAATAAAATTTAATAAAGTAAAAATATAACATAGAAAGAAAAAATTGAAAATTGAAACTAAAGTCAAAAGGGAGAGAGAAAGAAATTAAATTCACAAACACTTTTAACACAAGAGGATTAAATTTTATAAACTATACGCAGCATTTGCACGTTAATGCAAAGAACATTTATTGCTGAAATGCAAGCTTTATATAACGCTTAATATTAAAGCATATGTTTGTACGAGTAATTGAGCGAAAATAATCCGGATTTTTTTCCCTAATGAACATTTTACATATGATAAGCTCTCATAAGATTGATAAAAAAAAAGAAGAAAAAAATGGATTTTATACATAAGCGCAAGCTACCGTTTGCATCGGAGAGTATTAGCTGCCATCGGTGATATCAAAGCTTAAGCAAACAACATGGATGCAAGAAACAACTTACTAACATTTCTCCTTATTATTATTACTGTTATTAGCTAAATTGCTCGTCTTCTTCGTCTTCGAAATTTTTATCAAGCTCTACTCTATATTTAAGACGGAATTTTGAACTTTGCCTTTGGATAAATTGCGAATTCTTTGCCACTTTTGTTGTCAACATTAAAACTTCATCTGTTTTGTCTCAAAAAACAAGCCTCAAAAATAGCGCCGTAGCAGTCGCCCTTGACTGCAAGCACTGATCATTTTTGTGGAAAAACAAAAATATGGACCAAGAAGCTCGATATTTTTTTAAGGTAAGGCCTTTCTAACAATGTCCGTACTGTGGTCTGAAATTGATGCTCTGAAAAACAAGAATACTATATATGATCTAATAAGATGCCAACCAACAAATGTTTTATCCGATTAAGATCTTTGAAAAATATTAAAAAAAAACTTATAAAATATAAGAAAAAATTTATTTCCCTACGCAAATTCTGCATTAACTTTAGTTCCCTGTATAGCCCGTGAAGAAATTATTAAATGTGATACTGCGGTTACTGTGCTGACATAGTATTCACAGTTCCTCATAGCACCGTTTTGTTAAACCGTTTTGTTGAATCGATTGAATCTTCCCTGTCCAATACACGGGATTTCTCTCTGACTATACACCTATGGGGCACATCGGGGTAAGTTACGTTATAAAAAATCAAAATAGGGTTAATTTTGACATCACAACTAAGTCTAAACTTGCAAATATATTTTTATAACGGTAATTTTTAAATATTTAAAAGTAAAGTAAAACAAATTTTTCGAAATGTAATAAGAAAAAATGTAAGTTCAAAGTTCAAATGAGCCTCAAGGTTAAGCCGGAAAACCTTGCTTGGAGTGAAAAACCAATTTTTGAAGATATCGGTTTTACAATCACACTTAATTCGGAATAGGAGTACTTGGGAAAATGATACAGTTATAATGGGTCTTCTTAGCCGGGGTATTACTCAGGGCTTTACAGGAAATCCCTTTCCATGAAATTTATAAATAAAAGGCTTAAGTCCTGGTATTTTTTTTTTTTTTTTTTTTTTATATAATTATTTATTCATTATTAACGGAATATCGATAGATAATTATGATCGTGGATTTATCACCACCCGGTTATCACTATTACGTAGTTTCACTTTATAAAATTTAATTTGTGACGTTCCGTGCTCAGTGAAATTCGGCAAAACACACTTTACCTGCTTCGGCAGCCAACATAATGGGCCAATAGGGCCAGGTGTTCGTTCCGACATGTCTCCTTAGTTGATTCTATTATTCCTAACCCTTTAGGAGTCGTTCAGTGACAGCGGCTACCGTAAAGTCAAAATAAAATTATTTTGTCGATTAGCACTCACTACTTTGGCTGCCATAAAACCACTCAGAGACCGGGTGTGTTGTGCTACGCGCTTTTATAGCTGCCGTCACCGCCGCTGTAGCTGTAGCGTTACAGTGTTGCAAGGCATCTACGCTTGTTTATTGTTTACAGCTACAATTTAGTTTATGTAGAATGTAAGCGTTTCTAGCAAGATAAACAAATGCGTAGGCAATGCATTTAATAAAAACAAGTATATGTGTAGGTTTTGTTTAGAGCCATAAGAAAATAAGCAGACATGTTTTAGACTAATAAGCATAACAATAGGAACCATTTAATGCATTGCTTAGCAGAATATAAGACAATGGATAACAGTTAAGCTGTAAAGAGATCCAATGGATGTAACTGTCAATAATTCCATGTTTATATAAAACAAGTGTCTGTTCAACTACACGATATATAAGCGCGTATATTTAAGAAGTATATACGTATCAGTAATTCAATGCATATTTACACAGAAATAAGGATAGACTCGAGCATAAGGATAGATCAACATATATGTGCTGACAATATGTTTATATATACATGCGTAGAAGTGACTGCAACTGCTTTGATGCCCAAATGCAAGAACATGCATATTTACATGCATATGGTGTTCTGTTCAATATCAGGCATGTTGCTAGGCGTATATAAACATGTTTATAAAGAGAAAGACAATGTCTGCTTACAAAAACCTTAGATGTATCAGATAAGGGACATTTCGCTAGCAACATTTGCGCAGAAAAATTATTAGTTTTGCAAGAAGGCGTGCGATAAAAACAACCGACATTAAAGACCGTAACAGAGAGAGTCAAGAACCGAAATGAGACCATTTACTGAAATTTGTACGACGTATATGCGTAAGCCTACACCTATGCACATGTGTATGCTATGCTATGACGTTTTCAATAAACTTGTGCCTGAGATTATTCGTGCTAAAGTAAATATACTTGTGGGCGGTAATGCGTACGTTTGCTTGAGCACACGCAATAGAATTTTCAACTTTGATTCTTCTGTGCTTGTTCGTGCTTATTTTTAGTATTTTCATGTGAACATTTTTTTATAAATAAATTTGAATGTTTTTTTTGGTAAATACTATTTTTTATCATACATCTATTTATTGCCAAAAATTAATTATATCCAGTTTTTACATTTCCATTAATATTCAATTTCTGCCAAAATGCCAATTACAAGACAATAACTTGAGCATGATCCAGTGCGGAATCGAAACCAGCACAACAACTGAATGCACGCTTCAACCGGAAGCCTAACAAATGAAACCGTTACGCATAGTCCATATGCATTGTTATTCTACTTAAATCAAGTGTTTTGTTCAACGTGCATTTCTCAACACATACGTGTGCACATTTAAAAATTTCCAATGGAAAAATGCTACCTGATGTCTAATCGGCGAGGTCGTTTCTTCTCGACACAATTTTATCGATGGTCGACAAAGAAGTTCCTATGCTTTAATATGAAATCATATCGCGGTAGACGGACACGTCGATCAGGTAAGGAAACTATCTTAAGAAATTCTTTATTTAAAGAGTACAGACGAGAAATAATGCGAATTATGGGCGGACAGTTGCACGGATGGGCTTGTCCGTAGTAAGGAAGCAAACCGCTTACATATTTCATAATATTTTGGATTTGGCAGCACACAAGAGGCATCGTTACACGATATGACGTTGAAATATAAGCAGCAAACAAATTTTGTCGCAAATCGACGAACTTGTTACCTGTTAGTGAACAGTGTACTTGCAGGAAAGAAACCACTTTCCTAAAAGGAAATGCCAAAATTGTAGATCATTCGTTTGGAATGAGTTACAAAAAAAAGCATAAAATTTATCAAATTTGACCGTGCAAAGGACCCAAAACGGCTCATATGTTTGCTTGTTTGTTTATCTAGTATAAGAAATATGTGTAAAAAATATGCTCGATCATCATGCAGTTATAATAACAAAATCACAAACAAGTATTATGTTGGTTGAATTGTTTATTTGATTTCTCCACAAATGACCTTGAAAAGTACAAAAGGTATTAGCAGCACAAAAAAACATTCACTGAAAGTAAAATGCGTGCACATGCAAAGTAAATTATCTAACTGTTAATAATGGACGTATGAGTAAAAACACTTGTATCGATCGGACTTACAGAAATACTTAGATAGGAATTTTTGAGAAGAATTCTCATGGACGGCAGATCGTCGTCAGGTCATACTCATCTTGTGAACATTGTTTTTCTAGTTGTAACATACCATGTGTAGGGTCACGTAAGTGAGTCAAGTGAATTTAGGGATTTTCATTTTACTATCTTCTATACATGTGCAGGAATTGTCAGATACAAAGTTTAGTAATTTAATTAATTAAGGCATTGCCATATATGTATTTACAAATCTACTTAAAGCGTCTTTAAATATAGACGTACATGTTCCATATGCACTACGATGGATTTCTATGTTAAATTACTGTTATGGGTCAATTTTCACTATCAGATATTGAAAATTAGCCGATTATTAGACGATATCGAAGTATAGTTCTCCTAGGAACGGACGAACGGACGAATATACGACGATGTTCTTAAAATCGCGGGCATCCGATCGAAACTTTACGCATTATGCAACAATTTTTGTAGAGAAATTTTGAAATTTGGAATTTTTTACTTTATATAGCGAGTGATCTTTCAAAAGGATACGTTATATGGAATTCATTTCAATTCATAGTCGATAAAATTTGTCCGTCATATTTCACCATACCATAATTCATTTCAAAATGTCGCAAAAATTTGCGACCCGTAAAATGCATGGACAAACATGGCATGGACAGACGGACAGTCAAGCTTAGATCGATGCAGAAAATGAGATTGTAATTCAATATAATAAAATGCATATAATCGAATCTATATAAAAAAAGTAAAAAAAAAAAAATGCTACATACATCCGCACATATTTAACATACGCTATACGATAGATTGTGTTGGGTATAAAGAATATCAAGAAATTTTAAATAAAGCCATTGACTGCACCTTCACACAAACAAAGCTAATACAATTTCCTTCTTCGCACGTTATGGTATATTATTCAACATATCTTAACTGGGGTGTTTAAGTGCTGTAAACATTAACAAAATCTAATTTGCCGCATGTACATCGAACAAAAAAAAGAAGAAAAACAGGAAAGAAAAAATTATTACATAAATTAATAATGAGCAGCAAGCGTAGCAGTGAAGAAATAAAAAATTGTCAAGGCCTTAAACATATGTCATAGAATTCCACGCAATAGCAATTAAGCTTATCAACGATACTATGGTATGAATGTAATTAGTATTGTATTTGTAAGTTAAACTCATACAACAACTCGCCTATATTCTTAAGTGAATGAGCAAATATTTAAAAGGTGTGGGCACGTAAATCACGCTTAACCATAAAGTATTTTACCGTAAAATTCTCTCTTTCCTGTCCTCCTATTGCACAAGTGAATAATGTTTCACTTGTTTCCTCTGAGAAATACTATATTAAACTCATTAATTACTTTTATAATTGTTTTGTGCCGGTTTGTGTTCGTTATCTACGTTCCATTATAGATATTTGTTTACCGTTTATAAGTGAAACAAAAGAAGCAAGCGAAGAAAAAAACAGATAATAAACTCAAAGGCTTTATTATGTAAGAAGCATATCGACTTTCTTTATATAAACGTCTGCTACTTGTGTCGATTACTTTTTTTTCTTTTCTTTTCTTTTCTTTTTTTTTTTTTTTCAATTACTTAAATAGATAATTGTATTGTCTTTGCGAGTTTGAAATTAAAAAAAAACAACTTATGTAGCATTAGTGAAATAAACTGCTTACACATCACTTTGTTCGCAATAACTCTAAAGTTTCTAATCAAACTGTCTCTCTCTCTTTCTTCCTCTCTCTCTCTTTCTTCCTCTCTCTCTCTTTCTCTCTCTCTCTCTCTCTGTCTCTGTTTCTCTCTCTGTCTCTCTCTCTGTCTGTCTCTCTCTCTGTCTGTCTCTCTCTCTGTCTGTCTCTCTCTCTGTCTGTCTCTCTCTCTATCTGTCTCTCTCTCTGTGTGTGTGTGTCTTTCTCTCTCTCGCTCTCTCTTTCTCTCTCTCTCTTTCTCTCTCTCTCTCTCTCTCTCGCTCTCTCTGTGTGTGTGTCTCTCTCTCGCTGTGTGTGTCTCTCTCTCTTTCTCTTTCTCTCTCTTTCTCTCTCTCTCTCTTTCTCTCTCTCTCTCTCTCTCTCTCTCTCTCTCGCTCTCTCTGTGTGTGTGTCTCTCTCTCGCTGTGTGTGTCTCTCTCTCTTTCTCTTTCTCTCTCTCTTTCTCTC
>KK502401.1:2226440-2238940 GCA_000688735.1 Glossina austeni
GTGTGTGTGTGTGTGTGTGTGTGTGTGTGTGTGTGTGTGAAAACAATGTAATACTGCAGAAAACTAATTTTCCTAAAATGTTTGCAAAGCAAATAAGCAAGAAATTGCGATGCTTTACCTGTCGTTCTCGTAAAACGCGGCGGGGGATTACAGAGAAGATAAAAAAGATTCCTAAGGAATTATTTCGGGGAAAAAGGGTTAACACAAACATCACATATGTGGTGGTATTGGTCAGTGCTCATTTAGAAGATCCATAGTCTCGACTATTGGCAGAAAGCGAAACAGTTTGAATCGTGGCCTTCGCAGAGGAGGGTGGAAGCGTAGTGAATGTGTTTGTTGTAAACTTTCTATAAAATAGAAAAATGTAAACACACAATCTATGCTAATGAAAAATCCATCATTAATCCAATGTTGCTTAACTTAGTTTGAAGAATTCAAGTAAACTGTAAAAATGCATTTTACGTAACTGTATAATAATCGTAGCTGCTTGAAGACTTATCTCAGTATTAGCAAAGGCTAGTGAACAATAAAAAAATCTTCGATTTAAGGGTAGAGATAATTTAGATATTGCCGGTCAGTATGTTTCAAAGTTTAAAGATTCTGCGCGGCCGCCTACCCAGGATCGGCCCTGTCTATATAATTATATATACGCGTTCTGGTAAAAAAAAAATTAGCACAACGCCACTGGTACTAGTGTATTTAACAAGAGCTGTTCCGATATGAAAAGGTAGGATGACCGGCATATCGACTTTTTCTACTTCTCACTCTCTCTTTCTACACACACATATATATATTTCTTAATCCCGATAGATTATTTTGAATTTAATAGTGATTTATACTGCAGAGATAGGCTGGATTCGGATTACTATACCAATTTGAAAATACTAGTGTGCGAATATAGACCCGATAAGTTAATTAAGATTAAATGCGGCTTAATATCCGACGAGATAATTGAATAAAATCCATTTGGTTAACGTCACGAAAGCATTTGAGTGTTAAGGAAACCAAAATCTTTCTCTCTGAATATTTGCAACAGATATTATGCACACGGACAGACGCACATGCGTAAATCGATTCAGAATTTGATGCTGATCAATAACTAATACGCTTTGTGAGCTGCTGTCTGGATGTTGCAAACGTTCTCGTAAAATGAATGCCGATCCTGGGTACACAATGTACCGATCAGAACGGCTTGCGCGGTTTTCACGCGACAAAAATTACTTTACCGAAACCTTAACCTGATTAATTGATTTTGCTTTTCGTTTCATGTTGTCCTCTACGTTATTAAGAGCTGAATAGAACGCAGCAGTAATCCATAATGTCCCCTAAAGTACATGACTTGCATCACTATATTGCAACAAAATTGTGTTTGTGTGAAAACATTATTTTTTCCTTTTTTTTTTTTTTTTTTTTTTTTTTTTTTTTTGGGCATAAGCAAATGTTTATTAGTTTTCGTAAATTAAAAATAATGTTCTAATGCTCGAAATTAATTGTCGCAATAAGGAAAAATATTTATTATGATTGTAGCGTTATTTAATTCGTGAGCCCCCTGATATTTTGAACACATTTGTTTGGTTTGCCAATGCAAGTGCATACAGTAAAAAAATGAAAATTGCCGACCATATGCGCGTGTTGTTGCTGCCATATAGGCAGATAGCTTTCATGTTCAACTTTATGTAAACACGTACGACATACAAGTCTCATATTTTGACATTTGAATACATGACACCCGATGCATACACTCGGTGCATTGTATTCAATTCTTTTCAATTTTTTGTTTTTGTTTTGATTGTTTATTCTGTCAAGTTTTGTGCAACGTACTTTATAATACATACCGAATACCTCGACTTCTAGTTGTATAGAAAACAATTTGACTGGGAGCTGGGATTCCAATTTTTCCGATATTTCCTGGAAACACACATAAACAATTTTCATCATTTTCCTGTTCGATGCTGTTTTCATTGAAATATTTTATGTAAAAATGGATTCTTTCAACATTTCTTCATTTTCCATTTTCCACTCATGATAGATCATTATCTGTGGTTTACTCCAAAAATATTAATTTTACAGCTTATCGCGTCGATTCTTTCGATCATACTGACCCTTGTTAACTTTGTTGTTTTGTTATTGTTGTTGGTTGATTTAAGTAATTTGTTTATTAAATGCACTAACTATAGCAAAGTCTTGGTCGACAAAACTAATTTCTGTGAGCTTAGGTTTGTCTTTAATTTTGCAGAAAATTGAGAAAAACGATACTGAAGTCTGTTCTCACATATAAGAATTTTTTTTCCACTTTTTTTCCATTTTATTCATTTTATTGATCCGGTCCTTGTCGGGCTTAGTTCGATAAGTAAGGATGTAAAGTATACAGAGATTTACTTGATGATGATGATGATGATGATGATGATGATGAATTACTCTGCGGCCAATTGCGAATTGAATGCTTTAAAAAACGCTTAAGCAGCGTGTGAAGAGCAAACTTCTTACTCACCCTAAGAAGTTCGCCTAGTTTTGTTGGATGCAAACGAAATCACACTTCAATTTTTATTATAAAAAGTTAACGAATCACTTTTGCAAAATTGCAAAATCTGTTCCAGAAATTTTTTAATAGTGCAACTAAAGAATATCCGCAGTCGACCAAGTCTTTTAACACCTTGGGGTTTGTCACATCTTTTGAATCTGAGAATATTAGTTCACTTGCATCATCCGGATTCTAATGCTATTTCATCCCGTGTGTTCCGATGCATGTTTTTCAATAATTTTCCAAAGATTAGTTTTTTTCAAGTACATACCTACAGAGTTTAAGTGATACCTTCATTCACCACAATACCGAAAATGTTTTAGCGAATAATTGTTACGACACATTGTTTATCATCGCAGTATTATTGCTATGATTTTTCCAAAGGATGATCGGCCGGCACTTGCAGACTTATGGGATTTGCTCTGCCTTTGAAAAAGTATTCGATCGATAAACATTTCGTGTATAAACTTCATCATCTGAATTTTTCTGAAAGCATTTCATTAAAATATCTTTTAAGTGCCGACTCAAGGCAAAAAGTATTTAATTTAATTAAGACTAAGGTTTTCTCAGGATACTCATTTTGACCGATTGGCATTTGTTTCACTTATCGCTGATCGTGCACTCCGCATTCCAAAGCTCTGACCATGGCTAACGATGAGAACATTTGGATATCTTTGAGTTCCCTATCTGGTCTTAAGCAAATAGGGTGCAAAGATTGAAGTGTGAATGATTCGACAGAGTTATCTATCAACGATGTTATATCGGTTTTATTATTTAAGGATCAAACGAATTCTCCGATTTTTATATGTATTTGAATGTCTCTATATCAATACCTATGCATACCCTTGTTATCTGGGCATCTCATTACCAACGGGCTCTTTTCAAAGAAATGTTTAATTGTTTCTCTTTTTCGTGATCTCGTTTGGGACTGTAACCTATCTCTTCTTCCGTATGAGAGTAGACTGAAGTTCATTGAATTACCAACTTTGGAAAAGAGATGCAAAATATTAGATATTGTTGTTGTAGTGACAATATACGCTTTCCTTACTTATTAAATTGTAATAATTTCACCATTCGGAATAGACGTTCACGTCATTATGCACCTAATCGATTATTACACTGCCGTACAAAGTAGCAATTGTTCAATTCAATGTCAACACATTGTAGGCTGCACGATTCGCGGCTTGATATCAGCCAGTTCATCAATACTGTTAATATTAGGTTGGGGAAAAAGATCTCCATTATTTTTATATGAACTTCAGGACATTATTTAACATGCTTCGGATTGTCTAGTTTGGGTCAAATATGCACCACTTTTGTTGTATGATTTGTTGCCAGTTTAAAGGTAACTTCAAAATGCCTCTCTCATAGAAGTCCTGGTCTCTGTTTGCAAAACCTTCCTGGCCGTTAGTCCTGGTTTGACCATCGTTTGAGGTGCTTCACCGCTCTTTGACCACGATCGTTTTCGCCAAGGGTTATCGTATGTGATCCATTTCCTATCTCCAGTCACCATCCGTTTAAGAAATGGGTCTATCTCATTCCGTTTGGCCAAGGCTTCGCAGATGGAAATTCGATCCATCATGTTTTTTTCTGCTAATTGGTGTGGCACCCAAACATCGAGCTTCTTTTTGAATCCAGCTTTGCGTAAATGGTTTAAAAGTGTTTTATGGTCGATTTTTAGCTCGTGGGCGATGTTACGACTGCTAACGACTGCTTCGATCATTTCTCCGATTTTATCGACATTTTCAACGACATCTTTAACATCAAAAATTCCTGAACGGAATCTACGAAATCAAAATTGCACATAATTGCCTGTTACAGTATCGGAACCATAAACACCATTCACAATTTTAGCCGCCTGGCTTGCATTTTCGCCTTTGTCAAAGAAAAACTGTAAAATGTACCGAATTTTCTCTTTGTTCACTTCCCCATTTTTAACACGCTGTAACTCACAACTGTATGCACCGAACAAAAAACAACAAAAGAATGTTTTTTACTGCGAAATGTCACCTTTCCAACGAGCATAAATCTGAAATTACTTTATGAGAAATCTACCGAAAAAATAATGGATTTCTTTTTCCCCAACCTAATATAATTGAAAGTAAATTATTGATCCAGGATATTGCCAGACTGACACCTTTTTATTTTATTTTATATAAATATTTATTATTAAGATTAAGTAAATATAGAATATTAATATAGCAACAAGTATGCTTACATTTTTAAATCTATATAAAAATATTTTTCATGATCGTGTAATAAAGTTTACATATCTAGCGTATGGAGATTACAGGTGTATTCAGTTCGTCGAAATGTTTGTCCAGCTTTGGCCAGAGCCAAACTCGGACTCCAAGTAAGCTTGTCTATCCGTCTGGCAATTGATGTAATATCGATGGGAAATATTTTTCGATTCACAAAAGTGTAAAGATCGCCTTTAAACGCATTGGAATAAAGACTCACTTATAGTGGAACGTAAAGTTAGACAACCATTGCTTTTTTTTCTTATTATTCGGTAAAAATGTTTTTTATATATTTTAGAAATTTTGAAAATGATCGACCATGCCCATAATGTACGGTATAGGAAATTTAGTTTTTTTTTTTGTTCATCCTTTTTTAGGCCTTTTTCACAGACACAGCGTATAAAAGATTCGATCACAATCCAATTGAATTTTTTACTTGTTTTGTAACAATTTTGTTTTTATATCCAGGTTGTGGTTGTTAATTTTTTTTCCTTAATTTTTATTTATCTGTTTATTTTTTCCTTTAATTGTAAGTTTATATAACATTTTTTCTAACTTATTGAACTGTAATAATATATTTATAGACGATATGTTCTCTAATCCTTTTAGTTTAAGTTATGCTATATTAACTAGATATGTTTATTGTAACAATAACGTATAACGTATAATATAAAATTCATATATACATACATATATACATCTGTGTGATTTACACAAATATATATATATATATATATATATATATATATATATATATATGTATGTATATTAATTAATTAACACATAATTGCTAATAAGCGGCTCAACATTCATTGCATTACAAAGCTCTAACATTGGATTTGGATTATGGGATGCATTGATAGGTTTGAATCATGAGATAGACGAGCACTTCCAAAAATATTTTACCTCCATAGCTATTATCAGTCAGATGTTGGGCATATGTTATGAGTATATCTAACACACCGTAAAATTGTCTTCATGTCTTCAAATTTCGTACTCATCTTTACTTTCAATTCTGCTTTTTTCATATTTCTGGCAAATTATTGGATAATTTTGTTGGTCAACTTCATATGATATTTCTTTGATATTGTTCGGTGCACGGACTTTTTTTCGATTTTTTTTTTTTATGTGCGGAGTCACACAGTTTCATTACACCGCAAAAACGTGGAAACGTCAGCGGGTAAGGGTTATTTGATTTTTGCCACGGGCCCAGCTCAGTGGACATCACGACATTTGTTTTGTCTTTGATCAGCCACTCAAGGGATATCATCTACACACAGACACACAGACAGACACGATGTTTGTCTGGAAAGATTATTGGCGTAGAGGGAGGAAAGGGGCTACCAATGCTTACGAACGTTCAACGTGAAAGTGAAGAGATCTGATACAATGAGAAGAACGACACTTGACAGGTTGTTTCAAGAGCGGACAGTGCAGGTGAAAGATGACAAGTCGCGATAGTATGTTTTGTGGTATATGGACAGGTCCAGGAGGATGGGTGAAAAAGGTAACAAAACTGTGTAGTCCCGTTAAAAGACATAATTGGCGGACAAATCTCTTTTACTTCTGTAGAATCCTCGCCATGCATAAACTTACACATAAGCACAACACAGTTCACATTGCGCCCATAGTCGAGAACATTGAGAGTTTTAGACAAACTTTCATCGCCCATTAGCATTTGAGCTCCCCCGCTTTAAAAGACCCAGACCGTTGTTAGCGTCTTTTGGCACATCAAAAACATATTCTGTCCATCGAACATCACATGCTTAGGCCCAGAGTATTAAGAGCGGCCGATAAATCAAACGGAAACAGAAGAATTCATATATTCGTCCATTTGTTTTTCAGATATCCGTCCATTTTATGTCCAATGTCCGTTTACTATCCGTCTTCTATAATATGTTTTTCCGAATTTTTGTATAGACATACCACCGTTAAGTCTGCCTTCCATCGTGCTCTCGTGTTCCTAGCTTCGCCCTGCATTAGCAACACCATTACAATCTTATGTATCGGATTGGCTAAATAAAATTAAATTTATAAATAAAATTAAAAATAATTATAGAATTTATGAGAACATATTAAAAACATTTCAAGCAACATATTTTAAAATATCCATAAATTACGGCAGAATTATCCAAACGTACTAGTGAAGTCATCCATCGTCGTAGGCCCATTCAGAATCCATTAATTCATGCATTTGCGTCAGAGGCCAATCATTAAATAGTTCAACTGAAATACAAGGTGTTTGAGTGCCTGGAAAACCGTGTCATGTAAGCCAATTCTCGAGTGTTGATGTTTGAAACGAACACAGGCACGTTTAAAGTGGTCGCACTTGACCAAATAGTAATGCGGTGTTAGTTGGAACGATGCTTGATATACGTTTGTATCGACTCCCATGGACACGTAAGCATATAGTAACGTATTTGTAAGCCGATGATCATGCTCTTCTACCGATACAGCAGCTTTTTACTTAGATCATTGTTTTTGGGCCGCAGCCCAATCATTACGACGATTACGATTATTTGGTGGAATCTTTTTTCTACATATTTGTAGAGGACCAAAACTTCGACCCCATGGACTCGCATGCATCTCGGCTGACGATAGCAAGTCTTCCAGAGAGAGATTAAACTGTCAACAAGAAATCGCCACCCCTTCAAACCTAAAGTCACTACTGCCTCTCTGCCCTACATTGCAACACTTCATCCTTGCCAATGCGCAAACACCTGGACTAAGTGGTGCTTCCCAAACAGCAAAATGGAAAATCTTATTTCAAGCAAGAGAAACAAAAGTACATCTAACTTAGATTAAGGTGTTCCTCTAAGAGATCTCTAGATTGATCCGAAGGGATCAGACAAATCAAAATAAACATAAACATAAATAAATGAAAGGAAAATCAAGAAAAATGATGCGGGGTCGCCCGCAATCCCTGATTAACCAATTTTTGAATTGCACTTTTGCAATATTAGAGAGTGGAGGCTTTTTTATACCCACCACTGTAAGATGGTGGTATACTCATTTTGTTGTTTTCCATAATAGATGTAACATGAGAAAGGAACCTTCAGACACCCTGTGATGTACATATGTCCTTGATCAGCATGAAATTCTGAAATGATTTAGCCATGTCTGTCCGTCTGTGTGGAGTTTGTTATTGGCACTCTCCTGGTCGCAAAGATGAAGATAGCGACTTTAAATTTCGTAGAAACATTGCAAGTTTCTTCTCGCACAATGCTATAGAAAATGGGCGAAATCGTTTGGAGCAGAAGCGCACAGTGAAGTGTAAACTGAGCGCAACTTTTTTTTTTTTAAGAAAAATTGTTCGATTTTTGCTCGTTACTCGGAAGTTATTAAAGTTAGGGGGCTACAATTTTACACATTTATGGGATCATTTTAAAGTGAATATCGTAGACACTGTGATTAATTTTTTCTTCATAACACGAGCGATATGATAAATGAAATAAAAGAACTTGAAGAATAGAATGCGAAAAAACGTAGTGGTGGGTATGCGAGATTCGGCACCCGCCGAATATAACTTTCTTGCTTGTTTATTTCTGCCCCAACCTAGCAGCGTTAACATAACAGAAAACAAAACGGAGCAGAAAAAAAGGGGGATTAACGTACGTTCAAAAGCTGAGATCGTAAGCAAAAACTTGCTGTATATATATATATATGTTAGAAGCAACAGGGCCGCTTTAAAAATATGCATCATCTGAACACAATTACGCACGTAATGAAAAAATTTGTTGCTTTTTATCTATGGAAAATCCAATACTTGGTTCAAATATCAATTTCAATAACAGTGGAATTAAGTAAATCGCTCTCATAGTTAAAAAGAGGCTTAAAAAATATTTAAGGTTTCTGCAAATAACAATTAATATTTATGTGTGTGTGAACATATTCATAAAAACAATGCACATATGTTTCTTTGAATTATGCTTTATTTTTTTTTTTTTTGCTTTTATTTGCTTTGAAAATCAATTAAAATTTAAAATCTCTCGAAATCAATTCGCTGTAAAACTGCGTGTGTTGCTCTTTACTCCTGAAAGTAAGTTATACAATATATATATATATATATATATATATATATATATATACATATATATAAAACAATCTTATAAAATCGAATACAGCGTGAGAACTATATACGTCATAATACGAATTTTTCATACCCACAAGTTCATCATAAATCCATCTAAAATGTATTGAGCCTAATAAAAACAATAGTACAAGGCATTCAAAATATATATATATATATATATAAACTCTGCAACGCGAATTTGTATATGAATTATTACCTTCCATAAAGTCAAGTCCATCTGCTTAGCTGAGAATATAAAAATCGCGACTACCAAGTCAATGTTTGCGCGTTCTAATCTCAGTGCGGTATAGAGTTGCCTTTAGTCATAGTTATAGGGAGACCGTGAAGGCACATAAATCTTACCGATTGGCCACATACCAACCAGGCTGTACTCACTTCCCTATCTCTTGCTCTTCCCGCACATTTTTCCGACTGCCTCTTTATTAGACAAATAAAGGGACGTCCCCTGAGTGACCGATCATATTATAAAGAAAAAAATAAAAATTAAATAAAATAAAAAAATAATAGTGTGGGAATAGCGTGTGAAAATACCGTGCCCTAAAAAATGTGTAGGAAAAATTTTTACACCTTGAGTTATCCATTTATTTATATATTCATAAATACCGAATTCGCCTACAGTGAAGATTTAGCTAAGTTACGCAATCCATAGAATTGAAGGCGTGACGAAATGCGAAAATAATTTTAAAATTTTGTGTAAAATATTTTGGGTTTTCTCCGATATATGCGTATCACGCCCGTATTTACAGGCGACTTGCACTTCAATTTCAAACTTGTGGAAAGTAATTTAACAAAAAATATTTAAGTTAAGTTTCAATATATCCTCGCGGGTATTATGGCTTTCGAAAACGTTTTTAACATCCGCACAAACATACACATGTACAAGCAGCAAAATAAAAGAACTCAAAATTGTCAGCGGATCATGGGATTGTTTAGAAGACGGTTAAGCTTTTAATTCCTACGGTCAGTTGTTAAAAACAAACCAACGAAATTAATACAGACATACGTATAAAGGTACAGATGAGCACTGGAAAATTTCCGAAATTTTAAGTTTAATTTTTTATTATTACTGTTATTACCGTTATATTTTTTTTTTCTTTTTTTACCCGTCAGAGTGGTCGAGTAGCCAAAGGATGTCGGTTAACAAGTCAATTGTCGTTGATTTAAACCTGAAGTGCGGTAGGGTCTTCAATAAGACCAATAACCTTAGATGCAAGTGTTTTAAGACTTTAGTCTTTTCTCTGGCTAAATTAATTATAATAATAACGAGTAAGAAAATTTTATTCGGTTATGACCGAATCTTTTATATCCATCCAGGTGAATTATCGTTGCGTGTATTTCCATTTTTTACTTATTAAAATTTCCACTTGCAAGTACCAAAATCTCCACATTTATGGGATATTAACGGGTAAACTTAGCTTATGTAATTTTTATTACTTTAAATGCCACATAAATTATAAAAAAAAATATCTAAATGTAGTACATTCTTAAATCGTATACTACCCTTTTTTTTTTTTTTTTTGGTAAAGTATGATTTTTGCTGCATTTTGACTAAGGTTGGGCAGTAACACATCCGCAACATCCACAACACTTTTTCCGCAAGACCATTTATGGTATCCTACATTGGTCAATTAAATACTATGAGTTGTTCATCAACAGCAGGGCAGCAGGTAAAACGAATAAGATGAACATCGCGAACAATATGAATAAATAAATATATATATATTTATTTATTATATTTATTTATATTTTTATATTTATTTATTTATTTATATTTTTTATATGAACTTCAGGACTTTCAGGAGAAATCTACCGGTGTAGCCATCTACCGAAAAAATAATGGATTTCTTTTTCCCCAACCTAATATCCCTTCCTTCCCTACCTTCAAAATGAATAAATTGATATAAGGATAACATATTTGAAAATCGTTTCCTATCAAGAGAAGCTACCAATAAATATTAAAAATTCAGTCTAATATGCTTTTGGGATTTCAAAAAATATGCTTGTCAAAGCCTGCAAGTCCAGTCCAAGTGCGCCATCGTTACATTATAGATTTTCGCTTGAATTTTTATGGCCTTCTGGGCCGATATTAGTTTCTTTCATATTACATATGAAATGTTGCTATCATCTTACCATCTATTTTTGCAGTATGCATGCGCGTCTTTCCCTCACACCAGCAAGCGTAAATATTTTGCTTAACTTAATACCGAAAATGCTTTAATCAATTTATGTAGATTTACATTTTCAACTCAAATTTGCACAGCATTCATCAGCCATCAGCCAAAGTGTAAACATTTTCATAACGATAGTAACACATTTTAAACTTTATTAAAAAGTTTACGTCAAAATTTATGCATACGAATGCTATACACACATAGATTTTCAATCTGACAGACGAAATTTTACACACATATACGCACGCAACAAATACAGCATTTACGTGCACCTGCCTTTGCACTTGCACTAAACCCATAATATTTAAAATATTTTTTGATTTAATAATCGCTTATATGCATACGCATACGTATGTGTTCAGGCTTTTTTTATAGATCATAAGTGTTATTAAAAGAAATTCACAGTAGTATGCCACATATAACTAAAAAAGATTACTTTTTTTCTCTCTTTTTTTTTTTTTTTATAACGTATAGATTATTGAGGTTAAAAAATACTGAGTCTTCAGCTAATCGAAGTTTATGTTAATAGTTTTTACTTATTTGATTATCGCAACCTTTGCATACTTAAATATAACTATATCGGGAAAGGAGAATTTTAACAAAAAAAAAAAATGTCACGTACTGTTGTCGCATTAAGTGTAAGGTTTCGATGTTCAACAAAAAATCTCAACAGATGTTATGAGAAACCTCAAAAAAACGTTGGAAAAAACAAACCGAATTAAAATCAAGAGCATTTACGAAAGAGAATCTATACTCTCTGGGTTTAATACTATTTAGAGTACCATCAGCGTATTATATGTATGTATGTGCTGTGCTTGTTCACAAACGCTTCCAAATGCTCTGATGACCTTGTATTTCGTATTGAAAAAAATTTCTATAGATGTGTATGTATATGTCCGCACACAGGTTTATGTGTGTATGTGTTCGTCTGTCTGTACGTATACGTGTATAGTTGTGAAAAGTTATGTCAAATTATTTTTCCATTTCATGTGTAAGGAGAAAATTGCCGGTGGAATTAATTTACATTTATTCGTAAAAAATTTATATATTCCGACATGCGAATATTCAGGTATCCGTGTGAGTGCGCGTGTGTGTGTGTGTGTGTGGGTGTGTGTGTGTGAATGTAGATCTGAAGACGATTTGATGAAGAAAGAGGGGCATACTTACGCGAAACCCCCCGTGCTGCACAAAGTAATGCATGTTTACGTATATGTATATATATATATATATATATATATATATTATAAGAGCATAAGTGTAGCTAAATGCAATTTATGATAAAATTAATTTGCTGCAGGGAAATTACGTCATAATGTCAAGAGTGATGTTATATGCTCCAATTATTATCGTACTTTACAGTGAGGGAGCAGGAACAGCATGCACTATAATAGAACTTAATACATACGTGCATACGCACATCTCCATTATCAACACTGAATGCTACTTATATACGTCCTAAAAGTGACTCCCCACAC
>KK502401.1:2241440-2245846 GCA_000688735.1 Glossina austeni
AAAAATTCACCACACTTGCCCAGTACTATAGTGTATCAAAATTTAATTGTTTTTTTATACTTTATAAATTGAAAATGACCCAACTCGAGCAAGAGACACGCCTATAACGCCTACATGCCTATGCAACAAAAACTGTTAATAGCTTTGATTTCCGTGTGTCCTTAGTTATTACTCATTAAGTACAACATGTACACCGTATAAATTTCCACTTTTTTTCTAAAAATAAGAAAAATCACCCGCGCCCACTCGACATTATGGAATATGAAAATTTAGTTTGTCTCTGTTTGTCTGTTAGTCTTTTTCACAGTAACGATAATGGGCATAAAAGATTCGGTCCCAATCGAATATAATTTTCTTAGTTCTTTTTATTTTTATCTGTCTACCTATCCTTCTTATCTTTTTGTGTTCCAACTACACTTTAATGGAATTTGATACGGTTTACCTTTGTTCAAGTAAAAAGTTGTGAAAAATACGTTTCTCTTACGCTACTGTAGGGACATACTTCTTGAAGGTTAATCCTTTAAGATGTAGTAAAATTAAATAGCTTCAAGGACTACAAAATCTATACGAACTTATTCCAAAAATGGTTTCTAAATTTTGTGCACTAAGGCAGCTTGCATGCATTTATCATCATTTTCTACAATATTTTCCCAATTTTCTGGTAACATGGCCAGATTAACTGCGTCTGTTAACCGCTATTGCTGCTCTCTTTTGCAAAAAATACCCCCCTCCCACAACAGGCAGAGCAAAATTTTGTGGCCATGAATATTCCACTTCGACGTCGATGTGCATCGCTCTCCTTGGCTAACTCACGACTTTTGTGCTTGGAATTGTTCCTTTTTTTTTGCCAGCAACTATTGAAGCCGCGATGTTGAAACAGTTCGAAATGACGTTTTCAGTTGATTCGTGCAGTAGCCATTTTAAGTCCTTTTCGATCTTGCACGTGAACGTCTAGAAACAGTTGATGGATCAACTGCTAAACTGTTCTAAAGTTTTTCGAGAGCTTGAGCTGGGTTCTGCGTGCAATAGATCTTACAATTCATTGTCTACGAACTCTTTTGGTCCTCCAAGCGGTTCTTAGCTATTGACATTAAAGTCACCACCTTTGGATCGTTAAAACCAAAACCCGACAATTTGGATATAATGGAGCAGCATCACTATAAGTTTCTAAAAGTGTTTAATGATCTTCGGCAGCAGATTTCTTAAAAATCCACCAACAAAACTAATGAAGTCGAAAATGAATGTCGAAAATGCAATTTTGAGCGTTTCATGATTAGCGTTTGTATACAATGACTAACTAAACAATATTATGTGGAGAATTGTTATTTTATGTAGAGGAATGTCAGAATCATCGAATTTGACCATTATGTACATAGATACGTTGCTTTACATTGTCATTTCCACAAATAGTTGTAGCTGATCAAAATACATGCAAGCGTTTATTATTCAATGCATTTCAATCTCTTTTAATAATAATAATCAAATATTTAAATTTTAAATTTCTGCTTAAAAATAAAGTTTGCCTTGTAGTAGTTACACACCATCGCTTTCGGATATATTCCGGAACATTTGTTTATTTGATTTTTAACATTATTTGTAGTAACTTTCTCAAGATTACACAATAAATTCCTTGATAAGGTTTATTGTCCATAAATATGTTATGTATAGAATTTTGCGCGTGTGCATGTTTTATACGCTATTGTATTGCATTGTCCAATCTTTCAGCAATTTTCAATACGTTTGACCGCGAGCTACATAATAATATCGCTCGCTATTCGTTTCGATAAGACACACAAATATCAATAACAATGGAATGGAATTTTATAATCTAGACTGAAGAGTCACATGTTTGTGGAAAGAAAAAGGTGAGATATAAATAATGAAAGAGAAAGAATAATTTTGTAATGCATATATAAATAGAAGGAAAAGTAAAGCAAATAGAAAAAAAGAAAACAACCACCACTGCAGTGACCATAACACATTTTGTTATGCTTTGTACGATAGCGATGATGATGATGATGATGATGATGATAATGATAATTATAATAATGATGGTGACGACGACGACGATAATGATGATAATGATGATAATGATGATAATGATGATAATGATGATGATGATGATGATGATGATAGTGACGATGACGGTGCCCATAGAAAAGTGGTAGTAATAATAAAATTATTATACGGTCATTTTATGGTAACCAGCGTTTATGCAGCCATTAAATCTGTCAGGTGAAATCTGTGCTCTATTCTCCAACAATACACATGTGCCCAGACTCTTAAGAGTCAGTTGTAAGCCTTAAGAAGACAATGTACGAGAATACACTATATGGATAGTTGTGGAAAATAGAAAAAAGTGGTCGTTAAAAGCATTTCATAATAAAATCTATGTACGATTGCTTGGTATGAGTGCTTACTATAATCATACAAAGAAACCGTGCCAGGGGATATGAAATGTAAATGCGTTTGGGCTTGTATTTAAGTAGGTAAAGCAAGCAGCGAGCAAGCAGCACCAATTTATAGCAAATAATGTGTACAATGTATATACACAACCGACACATTATGTAGAAATATTAAGTAATAAAATGCAATAAAATAAAATTCAAGTTGAACATGAATTTTAAAACAATATAAAACGAGAATACAACTGCTATTCCTAAACACTTCTGCTCTTTCCCTTGCTTTTGCTGTTGCTGTTGCTGTTGCTGTTGCTCTTACTCTTACTCTTGCTCTTGCTCTTGCTATGGCTGCTAACAACTGTTACGTAAAGTGTAACGCAAGCATTATCATTATTCTGTAGAGTTTTCTTTCTATAACAATTAACACAAGACCATACAAAGAAAGGAAAGCCATAACAGGCAACTGTGCATTTATCTTATTGTTGCTGCTATAGTGGCAAGAGAATCTGATCATGTACAGGGACCTGAAGCTTTTTCTTTGACTACCAGCAGACAAACACTGTCTGCCGGAATTTTTCTTTTACACTTGAGAAAATGCGAACATTAAATAATTTTTTATTAGTCACGTACATATTAAGTAGAAAATACATTCGTTTTTCAATAATCAAACGTTTGTAACCCTAACGGCAATACTGAAAGAAATTTTCAAAAAATGTGTAGACACACGTACATGCATGGGTATGTTAGCGGGCGTGTGTGTGTGCGTGTGTAAATATAAACATAACATTATAAACTACAGTACTTTTTGATTAAGAAACTCATTGATTTAAGGACGGAAAAACACATCTACACACGCAATTGAAAATTTTCTTCCAAAAGTAGACTTTTATGCAGCCAAGCTATTTGGCTAATAACTCTCGATAATGGTTTTTTTTTTTTTTTTTTTTTGCTATTACGCGTATTGACACCATTTACTAAAGTAATTACACAAGATTTTTATCCGCGCATCCATTTATCATTAGAAATTGCATTGCATTCCAGAGGTCAAATGCATGCCTCAAGTGAGTGGTAGTCGGATACGATAATCCTTCCTTTGCTAAATATTATTATGATGTTTTCCATCGTTGAATTTGACATTTCTCATGGTCGGTCGAGAGGTATTCAGAATATTTCATTGCAAGCAAATTATATATTTTTCTTTCAGGGAATTGAAAATTTCGTTTCGACTAAAAACCGTCTACACTCTGTGAACCTCACACTCTGTGTTTTTCGTTGCAAGTTGTAACAGGCCTTAGCTCTTAACTGCATAAATTTGTTATATCAAAATGTAATCGTTTTTTGTTCTTCCCTTACTTTCTGTTTCCCAACTTTTGTATTGAAGCAAAAATAAATTTTGCGTTACATAACATTATCAAAGACAATTCATCGGTATTCTTAACATGCAAACGTGGGTTTTCGATGCAGTTTTCCCTCTAGAAAATGCTATAGCGAATAGCTACACAAGTTTCATCGCAAAGATTTTAATCGGTAGTTATGACGCATTAAGCTCTTATTTGATTCCGACTTTTAGTAGAGAGATACATGTTTTAAACCAACAAACTTACAACGCAAACTATTCATCACTTTAAACTATTTATAAGAATTACACAAATCGCTTTCATTGTGATTGCATCGTGTCACTAACATGAAAAATTAATCCTTGCTCTAGTTTATTAAAGAATAAATTGAACTAACCGGTCCAGTTTAAAATCCAAAAAATTTGGGCTTGACTAGGGCATAGCGGAACAACGTTAGTATTAAACAATAAGAAAGCCGACTTGGTTCTGAAATTCGCGTAACTTGACCTAATCCACCCGATGGAAATCAAAATTCAAAAAGCAAAGAAAAACTCAAGTATTTGAAAATATGCGGATATATATATGTATATATGTATATATATATATGTATATATGTATATATATATATGTATATATGTATATATATATATGTATATATGTATATATA
>KK502401.1:2246634-2262843 GCA_000688735.1 Glossina austeni
TCGTTACTTTACGAGAAATCTACCAGTGCAGCCATCTACCGAAAAAACAATGGATTTCTTTTTCCCCAAACCTAATATATAAGCCCCTCTCCTTGATGTAGAATTGAAGCTACCAATATAAAGGTAAAATGATTTAAGTCATTTAATACAAATCTTTTTTTATTAAAAAAATTCGGAGGAGCAAAAAAATAAACGACCAAAAATATGTCTGGGTTGGCCGGCGGTTTACACCATAATAGCACATTGGCAGATCATTATCATATCATATGTTGAGGATATCCTAAAGATTTTTTTCCTTATATTTCTTTGATATCAACTATATATATATATATATATATATATATATATGTATATATATATGCTTTTTATTTCTAGGAATATGAGTGAAAACCGAGTGCGCTCAGTTAAGCGAAAAGTACTTTAATGTAAAACATTAAAAACATATTCAGTCAATTCTTGTTCTATATATAGTTTAATATGACATCTCTGGCCCATTGAGTTTTACACAAATATTTAATGATACGGAAAATATTATCAAAATAATATTCAGTTTTCTTGGTCATTAAATTAGCGCAGTAGCAGAAAATGCTATTCTTTGCACTAATTCTTCATATATTTACTAACCTTTTGGAAAAAATTTGAGAAACCCCCTAAGTATATAGCTTTAGATGTTTGTATTGTTGGAAATAAAAGTTCGCATATTTTACACGATTTGACTTTTCTTATGCATTAGTTTAAAATAAAACTTAACTATAGGAATTTTGTTGATGTTATAAAGGAGACAACAATAATAACAGCAATAGGAAGAAGAAAAACAAGAAATTGGCCAAGGATAACACAATTAGTGGTGCAATTTAATACACTCTTCACTCTTCAATGTTGTTAAACTACATAATACACGCAAACATAAACTTATAACAAACAAACATAACACCCAACCGCGTTGAATACTTTGCATCAACTCGAACATCTGTATATCCTTGTATCAGTATATTTTTGTTCATCAGTATGCATGCATAGTAAAAGTTTCACAGATACCACAAAGCTTTCACCGCGCTTAGTTTATGCCAAATATTATTTACAGTCAGTAAACGTGTATGCAGGGCACTGATCCATTTTAATTAGATGCAAAAACTTCTCCCTTCGGTTAAAACTTAAAAAGGAAAAAAATATTAGAAAAAAATTATCATAGAAATAATAAAAGTAAAAATTAATTTATCCCTTAAAAAAAAAAAAAAAAATCTTTAATTGGAATTGAAATTTTTTTGCTTTATTCTCATTTCACGTTTCATCAAAATTCATAGCACAGACCTACAACTTTATAAATAAGTGGCTTGAAAAGAGGAAACTTTTTAAAGATTTCTGTCAAGTGACTTTGGGGGGAAAAAAAACATTAGTAACATTTACTTAATGTAAATTAAACCCTTGGAGTCTATTAAGAATCGTTTTTCTTCTTTATCTTCTTCTCATCATTAAAAGTTTCCATCCACGGAGCCATTCCTCTCATAGGGATTTCGATTGAATTTTCTTCAAGTTTGCTTTACTTTCTTATTAACGTCTTTCGTTGTCCATCATTTTAAAATGAATCACTTATTCTAATATGCTTTTCTTTTTTTTTTCAATTGTATTTTCAGTCGCAATACTAGAGTAATTTTTAAATCACTGCGTCCATCTAAATATTCTATGAAAAACTCACATCATCGTGCAGACTCGAAAAGTTCCCCTTGCCGCGATAATTTATCTAATTGATCTGAGTTTGCCGCTTACGCTTACGCTTACGCTTTCCAAAGCTAATCAGGCGTGTGTTCCTTGCAACCAAAATACCCTTAACACGGCCTTGCGTCACGGATTAAAGTCTAATATCCAGAGATCTTCACACAACGCACACTCGCGCAACCGCAAATAGCGTACTTACTCTCAACGTCATATCAACGATATAATTAACATTTTCTCAGTCATTCGACTAAATAACATCCTTGATGGGTAATAGAGATCATCTCGTTTTCATCAAACTTGAAACCCAATCCAGTTATACTCTCTCTTTAATAAATAGATAGAACCGTAAGAATTGATGATTGAATGGCCGCAGCGGGCCATTCTGGCCGGCTATCTCTGTGACAGACCGAACAAATGAAAAATGCGAAGCTAAGACAACGCAACACGTGAATCAACCGGCGAAGGGGACAAATTGCAATTCGATAGCAAAATATTGGTTTGGTTGGCTGTGCCGTATTTTGTGCCAGCAATCCCGACAAAGAATTTGATAAAAACGAGATAGAAATCGAATTTTGAACTCAGCTTCACTTCCGTAGAATAAAAAAACAAATGCTTTGCTTTTATCCGCCAAACAAAAACTTGAAATCATTTATACCGCTTAAGAGAAGACAATTGAAGAATTGCTTTAATAATTGGAACACGACTTGATTAGAATATCACTTGGACTTGCCATTCACATGATGTATAACATGTATAAGACCATCCTAGTCAGGATGTTTTAAATATCTCTTCGAGTTCGTTGGGTGATTTGATATTTTCCATGACCTAGAATTGCGAATACTGATAAGATAACGAATAATATGCGAACTTAAGAAGACGTGCAACTAATAACATCCCTTAACAAAGATCATTATATTTCGTTTGACATAGTGAACCTTTTTCTCTTTGAAATTATCGTGAGGATTAAACGTAAACTAATAATTCATAAACAGGTGAGGATAATATGCCAGCATTTGACACGAATTAGGAAGTATTTGGATGCATTTTTCCCGTGAACATCCTCAATACACGTTACATATATATATAGAAATAAAATCATTGATTGATTATGTATATATATATATGTATATATTATTGAATATTTGTATCGTGTTGTTTGGGTAAAAGCAAAGAAGCAGGAAAGCAGAAGGACACACATCATTAAAAGGTAAACAAATGGATTTCAATAATACGAAAATTTATTGCAACATACTATGAAATGAAATGCAAAAACAACAAGAATGACAAGAGCAACTAGCAAAAATACTTAGTAAAGAACGTTAGCTGTACATTAAAGCAAAGTTAATGAGCCTGAATGAGCTGCACGGTATTTATTCAGTTCTATTGAACTAAATGAAAACGTGCTGAAATTCAATAAACACAAATACATTAAAAAGGTTACAATTAACTGAAAACGTGATTAGTTTTGCAGCCACCGAAAGGAGGATATGTTAACACTGGCGTGCAGTTTGTAAACTATACAAATTCCCTTTAATTGAAGAAATAAAACACTTGTGTAGTTAGGAATTAATTTTTTTGGTTTATTTTCCATTATTATTATTTCTTCTTCTATCTTCCAAGCCGTATTGTGCACTATGTGTACTATAAGCGAAAGCCAGAAGTGTATTTTTATTACTCGCAACGATACTCTTTGACGTTTACAAAATATTCTGAGTTCATTTAGCAAAGTTTGTTCATATAGTCTCTCCGCTTATTCCTCTAATCTCTTAATGGGTTAACGTTTAAACCGTTAATCGTTTCATTCGTAAAAGCTTTGACTCAAGAATGCCTTAATCTCTTCACCACTTAACCCATTAGGCTGTTAGTCCTTTAATTTTTTAATATGTAAACCTCTTAAGCTATTAAACGGGTAAAGCGGAAACTTTTTGGTTCTCGCTAACTCCTGATTAATGTGTTAAACCGTGTCACCCATTAGTCCTCAAAGTCTTAACTCGTTAACTACTTAATTTGCTAAACGCTTAACCCACTAAACCCTTTACCCCTTTATCTGTTCACTTCATTACCACTTCAATCCCTTTACTAGAGATCTCTTAACCAATTATCTCTATTGGTCCCTTACGTACTGCCCCCTCCGCATCCTGCGCATTTAACTTATCCCCTTTTCTCGTTCCCCATTTTTCCGCTTATCATTTGAATATGAAATAAAATTTCCTTAGGTCGTTAAAATACTTTTTAGGCCGTTTTTACATTTTATTAAAGAAAAATGTTGCAAGTTCCTACGGAGATTACGAACTTATTCGAACGATTGTAAAAAATTTATATTAAAAGCGTCGACTTGCGATTTAAAAATAATTTATTTCTTTAATATTCACAGACAGTGACGTGTTTTGAAGAGAGACTATCACTAATATGCGATGACAGTTAAAACCGTTTCAAAAACTATCTATCCGATCAATAATAACAAACAAGCACATACATAAATATATATATATAAATATATATATATATATATATATATAAAAGCAGGATATTGCGTTTGTGGCAATTAAATCGACACGTAAATGACCAAAAATAATATGAAAACCGCGATATATTCAGTATGTGTCCTTATTTAGGCCACACAGATTGGAAAATGCACGCGTACAATGGCAAGCATAAAACTCTCTACAGTATAGATTAGCCTGAGCGCGAATATTTTATACGTAAATATTTTTACGGGCATTTTATGCTGATTATGCTAATCGGTAACAGAGTTTTTAGCTTGTTCTTGTTCTTGTTGTTGTTGTTGTTTTTTTTTTTTTTTTTTTATTATGATTTTTTTAGTCTTTTGTTTTTCAACGACGCTGTTGTTGGATTGTTCTGTTGGTGACAATTTGCTGGTTTTATGTAAGCGAGTGATTGTGACCTTTTGCTTCAGGCAGAAAAGTATTTATTTTTTTTAATTTTGTATTTTGTTTTTAAAGCTAATTTAGCTTTTTAAAAACTTTAGATCTCGCTTCTTTTCAACGCACTCTACCTGATAATTGTAATAGAATAAAATTATTATACCGTTTGCAGCCTCACAAGGACCGGCGAGTATGAGCCGAGTAAGAAATTAGTTTAACTAAAAAAAGTTTTTTTTTTGGTCATTGATTTCTTCAGTAATTTTAATCACTCGTAAGCGACGACTACCAGACCTAATAAATAATATTATCTACAGAGGATACCTTTCGATGCTTAATTAATTCTTACAAAATTTGTTATCCAAGTCGATTATCTCGCCGATTAGCTCTGGTTTTCTGAATACAAATAATGATATATACGTAACGATGCCGAAACAATAATGCTATGAACATAATCTCTTCATCCTTGATCCATTAATGGAAACAGGTAAAGTCCGGAAGATCGCTTGACAATATCACTACAAAATATTAGCTGGTATTAGCTGATGTGAAACGAAAGGGGAGTATATAGCCACCAAGGAAGGGAAAAGTATCGCCAACATACCTCTGATGACGTCATTCTTCCTTTACTCCATTTGTAACTGGGCCCTATGAAAAATATCGTTAAAGCTTTAAAGAAAAATGTTAAATGTTTATTTACCTGAAAGAAAAGTTCTTCCGATGCCAAAAGTTAGAAACGCAAGTTTTTGTTGGTCTTCAAATGGCGCCCATTCGTAGAAATGCCAGAATCGATTCCACACTCTTGAAGGGTAGTGGAGCTCTCTTGCTATCAAAAGTTGAATATCAATATATCACTTAGAGTACATTTGCTGCATTCTTCTAAAGACTACGTTTCGGTTTCGGTCCAGTGCACTGCGATGCCTAAGTGGAGTGGTTTCATGACGAAATTCCATATACGGATGAAAGATATGAAAAGAAATAGAATTATTAGATGTTGGCGGACTACCGCTGAGCAATAAAACGAGATGCAGGATAAGTCAACTACGAGAGACTTTTTATGTAAAATGTAGGAAGGATAATAGGTGTCCACCTTATTCTGTAAAGGCTTCTTTTAGTAACAGATGATAAGTAATAGCTAACGGGCAAAAGATATTTAGAGCTAAAAAACTGCTCTGACGGGTGTTGAAGATATATTTTTCACATAACTGAGTACAGGAAGAGTCGCGACTATCAAGTCTATGTACGCGAATTCAAATCTCAGTAAAGTAAACCTTGCTCGACCGTACTTATAATGAGTAATCAATCGATACAAGCATAACACTTACAGTATACTGCGGTCACTCACTATCGCCCCCTTGTTACTCGGTTCGGTGGAGTGATTGGCGATTTAAAAAAAAAAAAACAACAAAAAAAATTAGATTCAGTGTAATACAAAACAATTGCTTCAGTCAAAAATGCAGGAAACAAGTAGCAATTTTTCTGCCATATGTTGGTTTTTCCATTTGCTACCCACCTGTTTTCACATTCACTTGCGCTTGTAACATCTAGATAAGTTTCTATATCATTGATCTGTTCGAATTTCTTATTGTCCATGATCGTTCTTATTTCTATATAAATGTGTATATATATATATATATATATATATATATATAGGTGTGTGTGTCTGTGTCTGTATTTGTATAGGTATGTGCATCCGTCTGTTTACCTGTCCTCCCATTTCCATCTTATTATTCTTTCGTCCGTCTACCTGTCCGTTTGTTGTTCTGGCCATTTGTGTACCAGTAAACTGCTGATAGAACCGAGCAAGATTAAGTTGAAAGGTTGAAATGCATCCCGAAGAAATGTTTCATTAAGAGTTAACCAAGTAACTGTGTGCCTATTGTTTAATGTTGGCACTTGTACCGCTTAATTAAACGAAGTCTTGCGGCTTACTCGCCATAATTGTATTCAACAATCGACGTCCACCAGTGAATAGAATAATCTCGTGTTAAGTAATCAAATCCTATTATGTTCGGAGTGTCAGATAGAAAAGAGTGTGTATGGGTCAAACTTTATCCATTGGACACGATCAGATCTATCTAACAACCACCCGATCTTTTGGTATAATATGACGACCAAAGTTTCAACTTGCAGTAAACTAACTATTTGCAGTCTCCAAATTTTTATATAAGTATTACTTTCTCATTGCATTTACAATAGGCAGATATATCGTCCGACAAAACATTTTTATTTCTGCTGCGTCTACTCATTATATCGTATCGCAAATTGACAGAAGTTCACGGCATAAGTTGACTTCTTTTCACAACAATTGATCGATTGTTGTTAACAGTCTTAGCGGTACCGGTTGTCCCCAAAATGTTTATGTATACGTTCAAATTAATTTTTCATTGTTATCGCACCACTCATTAGATACAAACGGTATATATATATATATAATATATATATAATAATAATATATAATATATATATAATTATATTATTTTCTATATTATATTATAAACTTATTGGGTGAAGTTTTATATATATATATATATAATATATATATAATAATAATATATAATATATATACATATATATATATATATATATATATAAAACTTCACTCAATAAGTTTATAAGGTGACATATAGATATAAGATGGTTACTAACGAATCCATATAAGTTTTAGATAGCGTCAACCTGTAAACGAAATGTGTCCAAGCTTTGTTACAAGTTACAGTTATTTTAGTTAGGCTACGTTTGTTTTTGTAAAACTCTATACTATCCTACGAACTAATTGATTGATGTTCAATTAATATTAAGATAGGCTAACACGAACCACTTAGGAATCATTTTCTCACTGTAATAAAAATAAATGAAACCAAATATAAACAAAACTTTTCTTTAAGAAAAATTTAATTTCAACACTTTCGAAATTTATTTTTTTTTAGTTCTTAACTCATTCAAAGTAACAAATTATGGTAGATAATATATATTTATTTTTTATATACCCGGATAAATTCTAGATTTCACTCAATATACGCCAACGCATATGCTTGACATAGGTGCGAACGAAATAGCCATTTGCGGACAATATCGTTAGGAAATTTCGCTCGCATAGACCGAATAATTTAGGTCTCGAAATTGATTTAGCTATGCTAGTCTGTCCGCTTCTTTATACAAAATGTAGTTCGACTAAAAATTGAATGCTCACGAAGCGACTAAAACATACAAGATTGTAGAATAATGCATCAAAATTGGGTAAATTACAAAATCAGACGTTAGCAGCGGAGCATCTTCGATAATTGCACCTTAGATCGAGAATCAAGGATAATTGCCCGAAAATAAAAGTCGCACAGCTACAATCCGAATGAATAAATACATTGCAGACGGCGACGATCAACCATTAAATACCCTACACCACTTCGCATAATATAGTTACTCATATAATCCAGTTTCAAAATAAGGCCTGGAAGGTGTGGAAAGTCGTCGACAAAGTGATTCGATCCAAGCCATTTGCAAGTTTTTTTGCCCTAAAGCCAAAACACGTCCGAAAAGTTTCGATCTGTTGATTGAACGCAGATGGACAGACCGACAGACAAGTTTAGACCGATTTCGTAAATAACTCGGAATCGACCAGTATAATAAACCGTGGATACTGTATACATCCGCACAAACTGAATACATTCTCTTGCGTCACATATATTGTAGGGTATAATAAAATCGAAAATTAATTATTAAAACAAAATTTCTAGTGCAATTTTATTTATGTAAAATCAATGTTCATCTTCGGATGCTTTCCTTTTTTGCACGTAACGAGCAGAGTGCTTCGTAAACTAAATGCGTAAAATGTTTGCCCTCTAACTTTAATAATTTCCGAGTAGCTAGGAAAAATTAAAAAAATTGTTTACAAAAAAAAGCAGTTGCGTCCAATTTACGCTGTACTGCGTGCATCGGCTCGAACCCATTTGGTCCATTTTCAATACCAACCTGCGTGCGGAGACTTCCAAGATTTCTACCTGTATTTTTGCCACCAGAAGAGTACCAAGAACACACATCACACAAACATACAGGCGGACAGACATCGCTAAATCAACTTAGAATTTCACGCTGATCAAGAATATCTATGCTTTATAGGGTTTTTGAAGCTTCCTGTTGGGTGTTGCATACATTATGGACAAAAAAAACAAAATAAATATAAAACCATCTTATGGTGATGGGTATAATAATCTGGTGCGTTACAATGTGCGAATGACTGTGTTCGGTGAAGTGGCGTAAATTATCTAACGGTACCTCTAATTGTTGATTAAAGATGTCTATAAAAGAAGGATGCAATCATGTGTGCAGCTAATAAATATTTTAAATTCATCTGATAGGTATCCAAGATTCGCTCTAAGGGGTTTGTAGATTTCTTGACGTTTTTTCGTTTTCGTTTTCGTTTTCGTTTTTTTTTTTTCCTTTTTTTACGATGTTTTTTCTACGATGTCAATCTTTACTCTGATACTTTGACAGCTTTCACTGACACAGCAACGCAAATCGTTGTTGCTGCGCATTTCTTCTTTCTTTCTTTTTTTGTTTTTTTTCGTAAAAAATATACGGTTTTTTAATTAATCTATAAAATTTCTTTTAAGCATAAACAAACGCACATTGTACACTATGTATGTATTATATATTATCGCGTGGGTTAATAAAATTCGGTGGAAGAAAAAACGCGCTAAACTTGTAAGTTACCGTTTTTTCTGTTTATTTGTTTGTTTTTGTTTTTTTTTTTTGTTTCTACTTTATTTTGTTTCTGTCATGATTGAAAGCCTCAGTATATTTTCCCATTTTGCATAGTTTGAGGTTTATTTGCATACGCATGATTTTTTTTTTTCTTGTTTTTTCGTTGCTCTGGCAGTGTAATTAAGTATTGGCAGAAATTTATTTTATTATACGCTTGAACATCAACTACTTTTCTATTTCTTTCTCTCTCTATCTTTCTTTTTGTTTTTCTGTCTATGTAATGAGCAAAAGGTTTTTTTTTATTTTTTTTTTTTATTTTTTTTTTTTTTTTTAGGGTTATTTAATCGTATACACAATAAACATCTGCGGTCTGATTTTGTATTCCATCCATTGAAATTTTTAATTAAAATTTCAATTTAACTAGCAGAAAACATTTTTGCACTTTTACAACATTTTTCATATACTTTTCAAACGAGCACAAACTGACAAACATTTTAATATGAAGGCATACGTATACATATATATATATACATATATATATATATAGATGAAGGTATTACTACACCATCACTATTACTACTACTACTACTACTACTACTACTACTACTACTACTACTACCACTACTACTACTACTACTAATAGTACTACTGCTACTACTACTATTACTGCTGTTGCTGCTGTTGCTGCTGCTACTGCTACTATTACTAGAATACTATTACTAAAGCTTAAACTGCGGCTGTTTCAGTTTCTTGTCCTTGTTGTAGTTGTTCAGTTAGTGTTGTTGCTGTTGTTTTGAATTCATACTATTTTAAGAAAATCGTTTATACAAAATCTTATCTAAATTGAAATCTGCTCAAAGAGTTTCTATAGTAGACTGCTGCTTATATTATATGTATATATATATATATATATACAATATGTTGTTGTTATTGTTATTGCCCTTTATGTTGTTGTATGGCACAAATAATATAGTTTTCCGCTACTACTCCTTTGCTTGAACCGTGTTAGGGTGCATTTTGATTAATTTATTTTTGTTATTTAAGACACTTCTACAAACAGCTGTAAATATTGTTCTCATCTGTTTCGTTTTTCGGGTTTCGAAATTGCAAATAATTTTTCATTGCTTTCTCCATTCAACGCAATGTACTATACAGTTATCAACGTAATGAAATATTTACAAAAAGGAAAGAAAAAAAAAAAAAAAATTATATAAAAGTCAATAGAAAATCTTGCAGTATATAAATGCAATCAGATCCTTACGTTTTCATTGTATATGCTGTAAAAGAAAAAAAAAAAAAAGAAAGATTATTCGATACGATTTTTGCTATTGTATTTCTTTCACTACTCATGACCACCAGGCTAGGCTTTCTTCCTTGAAATCTATATTCAAAACAACAAACAAACAAATAGTCGAAAAATGGCGAAAGGCATCAAAGTTTTTATTTATACCTGCTTATATACATATAGATGGTTTGTAGCACGTGAAATACCTTTCCGCTTAAATGAAATTTTCATTTTTGCTAACCTAATTGAATAATTCACGTATGCAAAAAAGCAAAAAAAAAAAATTGTTTTTATCGAAAACACATATCTAGCTTTAGCACAACAAAAGCATTAGTTAGCTCCATATACATATATTTGAACTTGTATGTAGGTATCTATAAGAAAGACTTTATTTATTTTGTAGTGTGAAGTTAGATAATACCCGTATATTGGTACAGTGGCTCTTACTATGAAAAGAAATTAGTTTGCTCTACACACTCTCACTAACTGAATCGAATTTCTTCCTTCTTGAATTCCGATTTTGTCTTAATTCAGAATGAAATGCAGGTAAACGCAGTTTTTTTTTATAAGGACTTTTAAAAATAAGTTCTTATGCGCGTAACGGTTGAAAAAATAATCCGATGCGAACTAATTTTAATATGGATCGTCCTTGGATCAAAACACGTCAATGTATCAAATTTCATTAAAATAACTCACAAAATTGCTACCTATTGAACGTGTTGAACAAAATAATACAAGACGGACAGATAAGCTTTGATCGATTCAAAAGTTGTTCGTAAAGCGCTGACGGTTGATCAATAGGAAAGGCATCTCTTTCTATAATATTACAAGAATACAAAACCACACACAAGTTTCTTACGATACAACAAAAAAGCAATTGGAAGGGTTCAGCTAGGAAGTTTTGTTGCAGCCGATTGCGAAAACTCAATTAAATTAAAATTAACGTGCAAACGCGCTTATGAAACTCACCTGATGTAACATGTGATTCAAAAGTTGCAAAGGTGATGGGATGTTGGTTGTACAAGAACAGTGACACAAAGGAATCGATCAAAGCGGCACATGTTTGCTTTAATGATGGCCGTTGAAAATTCGAAACGTCCCAAAGGACATTAACTTTTTCATGCACAAAACGGTACCTTAAATATCGAGTACGTACATCCTGTCGTTTGCCTGTAATGGTGAGCAAATTTAATAAGCGATTTTTCGTGTGGTTTTGTTAAGAATGGTTAGGTTAAGAATAAAACGGTTTTGCAGTAACAGAAAGCAGTAAAGAAGCAATGATATGCATACCTACCTACACATATAAATATTGAATATTTCTGTTGGACACGGCAAACTTGATCAACAGCAAATGAATTTATTAAAAATTTAGACGAATTGGATTAATTAAGAGCGGTATTAAAGAATCTTGCAGTCTTTAGCACAACTTCACCAGTTTTTCAGAACATTGCTAAGAGTCCAGAGAAATGAACTCGTCGAGAAGCTCTCCCCAGCATATTCTTTCGCAAGATTCGCATCTTTTTCTCGCTTGCAAAATTCAATTGACCCAAGAGCTAAAGTTTACGGATTACGCACTGCGATTAGAATAACAACAACAAGTGACTGCTAGTAGTTTGGACAAAATCCAATTACGTAGGTCTTAAAAAACAGTTTGAAAGCCAATTGTTCGTTAGTGCTGATCTTATACTATATAGTTTGTGAATCAAGAAAAAATTTAGAAATGTTTGATTTTAAAATAACTTCTTGCGTTCACTTCGGAACACCCTTTATATATAAAATATTTGAATTAAATTAAAATTTGGTGAAAATCGTTACTTTTTATTTGATTTAATATTTGTTGAGCTCCGATTTTTAATCGAAAAGATATTTTCTTTATTATACACAGGACACCTGGTCTGGCAGACATTTAAAAAATACAAATCTTTTTTAAAATCGTAAATTTCAAAAGCACTGATAATATGCTTATCGATTTGTTAATGGCGAGCAGCTGAGTTACTACGTCGTCTTGTATCAAATCGTTAACATCTACCTCCCAAAAGTAGTCCTTTATTTATTTAGCCTGTTTTATAATTGTACACCCGTTAGATGGACGATCGACTCAAGCAATTTGTTTCGTTCATTTTGAGCGCATCATGTGCGAATTTTAAGACATGCAATTAAATAAAATAAAATATCTTTTTTTTTATTTTTTTTTTAAAAAGCTTTGCAAAAATAATTGCCTCTGCACTCTGTAACCAACAACAACAGTTTTAAAATAATTAATATAATGAAGTGAAATAGAATTCCCAGCAGTGCAGTCTAAGTGCTCTAAGCGGTGAACAAGCTGTTGAAGAATTTTCTTTTTAACTTCGAGGACAGTTTCTCTTGATCTAAGCAATTAACTAAGAACTGCAGCATACCTCAAAAAGTACGTGCTTTACGTTCAACATCTATTTTAACATAATTTTAAAAGTTATTCGTTAAAAACCAAAACATTCGAGTCTGTTCTAAGCATTTCGCTCTGTATGTAAATAAAAGGTATTGCGAGCCCTACACAACACTATGTGTAGGGAAATCGGATGACTAAAGACTCTACAGAGGGCAGTACAGTCAAAGTTCATTTATTATCAATCAAGATCATCGTTCAGCATTAGTAAGATTAACCACGAAATTCATAGCAATACCCAGCCTTTCATTCTCTGGAGAGTTTAGGCTGATAAAAAGTGGGTGGTCTCATAAGCAGCAGGCGTTGTTTACACTTCCCATCTAATCTCACGAAAGGCAAATCGAAGAAATTGTTTGTGAACAGATTCCATCAAATGGGCAAAACAACAATAGCTTGGTGACTAAACGACTGAGGTGTACTCAACAATAGGCGTGGATAAAAACATATATAAACTATTTTCGAAGTAGGAATCGTCAAAAGCCTTAGCCCACCGTTTCATGAAGCTAAGGGTCTCGCCTACTTTTATTAACGATTAATTCCACTTGACGATTAAATGTCAATTTATTGTCGGGCAAGAAGATGACACAGACTCCAAATTCAAACCATTCGCATAGAACTAAATAGACATCGTCAAGATTTTATTAAAGAACGTCGTCTTGCATTTTCCAACGTTCAAGAATACGCCATTAATGCCGCATCATTGCAGTAAGGACAGCAGATCAAATTGAGGTCAACAGAAGCCCTTGTCTGCTTTACGTCATCGGGATACATGGGAATGCGACATTCTTTAATCACTGGTGGAAGATCATTTGTGTATAACAAGAACAGGATTGGACCCGTGTGGGTATCCTGGGTCGTACTAGAACCCACTATAATATATGAGAGATGCATTTCTGCATACAAGGCGTCACAACTGAAAAGGTTGCGGAGAAAGCCTATTAGGGATAATATTGTTATAGGTAAAATAACTTAATCAGATTTAACGAGTCTTTTATTTAATTTTGATGAATAATTTTATCAATTGTAAGGCAAAATTTTCCAAAGTTCAACCGCTTTTTCTTTTCTTTTTTTTTTCAAAACAAATTTGAAAAAAAAAATATATAAATAGTACATAACCTCAATAGGTATAAAAAATAAATGAATTGGTTGTTAATTTTTTTAAAGAGAATGCCAGCAGCCTCATCAATCGGATATGCGTATACAAAATCTGTCCTCATAGGTACCGGCAGGATTGCTTCGTGAGTTTTTCTTTTTCAAGACTATTGTTTTAATAGCCGGCCATTACCATTAGTCAGAAAGCAAGGGAAACAGGTTTATTTCCGGAAAACATCATCCTTAGCGCTGACAATATTATCAACAATCTTTGACAGAAATATTGTGAGCTTTCATTTAACTTGATACTGGTTGGAATCGATAATTCAGGCTTTTCCGAATATCCTGTCATGCTGAAATTTTCCGCAAACCTTTAGCTACGATGCCAACGCAATGTGAGAGAAAAAATGTTTGTCTCTATTCAAAATGGCGAACACCACAAGGATAATCGAATGGGAAACTTTCGGTCGTAATTTCGGACACCTATGAGAACGTGAAAAAACCGATTTCTTCCCGAACAAAATCTTAAGCTTAACCAACAAAGTATTAAAAAGTGAACATTTGGAATTCAGTACGACAGATACGATTGGACGTTTCTTACTGTACGATTGAACGGTAAAAACTTGTACATATTACTTTATAAATATTAACAGCAATACTCTTGTTTTGCAGCACAATGCCTTACGAGCGATGCCTTATATTTAATTTTAAATATTATTCTCGTCTTTATTAATTTGTTTAAATTATTAAGTTTAGAAATAAGTTGTCTACGAAGAAATTGTTTGGTCCTTAAAAAGCTTAAATGAGGCGGTCAGTTTTTGTTGGTTTTTTTTTTTTTTTTTTTTGTTTGATGTTTGCACAGCGGAAGTTTTCCGTTGCTGACAAGCTGTTACTCTGTGTATATCAAAGCGTAAATAGATACATGTTAACAAAACAGCATTTAAGGCACTGCATAGTAAACGAGGAAAAAATGCTGCTGAAGATATGGAAATAATTAAGTTGACTTGGGCTAAACACGCAGTAAGCTATGAAGGTCTTATAAAATGCTTAGTGACATTTCAGGCAAAAATTTTTAGTTTTGCGGCAGTTGAACATTGTGAAGCTCTGTTTAGTGAGGCGAATAAAGGGATCACGTGAACTATATCGAACCCGATCTGTCAAAATTAGGAAAGCGCTTGAGGAAAAAAAATCATTTACGGACAAAGTAATTCGAAAATTTATGATAAACGTGTGCGTACGTTCGTCCGTCTCCAACCAAACAACCCAAGCCAAAAGGTAATCCTCGTCTTGAACCGGGAACTTTTCCCAATTGTGGCGTATTGTCAAGGCCTGTCTCCTTTTCTGATAGAAAAATATTGGTTTGGCAGCGATCAATTGTCGACCCATTCTCGCACTTCTTCAGCATTTCGAAAGCACGTGCCAACCAAGCCATTATGCATCGATCTGAACAAACAACATCGCATTCGAGCTGCAATAGCGTATCCTTGACAGCTCTTGTAACGTGTGGCCGAGCGTTGTCATGCAAGAGGATCACTTTGTTCCATTGACCTTGGTAGACATCTGCGGTAACAGTGTCATTAGGTTGTGCCACCGTAAGCACTGCAAAACTTTGTGAGCATGAATATTTTGCTTCGATGTCGCTTTGCATGGCTCCCCTGAAGTAGTAACCCATCACTTTTTGCACAGAAAATTCTTTCTTTTTTTTTTAAGCCATTTATCATTTTCACCGAAAGATGTCGGCGACCAAAATACATGCAAGTATCTGTTAAAGCTGAAGTTTATCAAAAAATACCAAAAATTAATTTTTACAGGCAATAAAAAAATTTAGAATCAATAAAAAATTGTAAAAAGATGTGTTTTTTTTTTGTTTTTTTTATATTAAGAACAGAGAAAGTAACATAATGTTATTTTTTATCTCATTCGATGTTATCATTGAATAGACTTCTTTAAGAAATTTTGTTTCAACAACATGCAAAGATTTCAAATTATAATTGAGCAACATTTTAGAACCAAAAAAAAAAAAAAAAAAAAAAAAAAAAAGGAACCTGTTTTTTTTTTTAGGGAAGAAAAGCAATTTTTTTTTTTTTTTTTTTTTTTTTTTTTTTTTT
>KK502401.1:2272651-2294980 GCA_000688735.1 Glossina austeni
GTGGGTAAAACTTAAATATAATCTTGAATGGTTTAATATATACATGCACGCTTCTATGTATTTTTTTATTATTGTTTTTTTTTTTTTTTTAACCAGTACTGGCAAACCAAACTAGACGTTTAACTCTATATATGTACTTAAAGCATTTGTCATCTTACGATAGCAACTTTGCTTTGATTGTACTACTCACGTAGGCTTAAGTGCGATTTACGTGTTTTGAATAAAACTTGGTCAGAATATATATATATATATATATATACATGTGTGTGTGTGTGTGTGTCTGTATGTTTGTATGTACGCACATATACAAACCCACGCATACACAAAATTATAAAATTTAGTCGGGAAAACGCAAATCCGGTTAAAGCAAATGATTGCATAAATATTATGAACGAATATAGCTTTGCTTACATAAGCGATTATGGGTTAAAATTTTAGCACAATCGGTTACGTAACCATTAGAGATGTCTATAAGTAACTAATAGTTCATTAAATTAATACTAATACGCACTTAATCATTTCACTGAATTTGCTCATTTTCTCTTTTCGACTTTTCAATAAAACACTTTCACGAAATATCTTTCGCTTTGATCAAGAGCTCAGTTATTTATGGTATTGTTTCTCTAATATGAAATTTAAGGGGATTTAAGGGGATTTAACGGGATTGTAAGAGCTTTAAATATAAGAAGTTTTTTTAAAAATTATTTTCGAATAAAAGGCAAAGTACAATAATAATGTTTGAGGAGCTTATTAAGTCTGCCTTAAAATATTAGAAAAAACAATTTTGAAAAAAATAAAATAATTACAACAGTGCAGGGCAGCCTTCTAAGGACATTTTTCGCCTAAGCTACTTTACAGCACGTAGCGTGAAAAAAAAAAAAAAATCATTTAATCTACGTCCCTACATCATCACCCTATCTACAGAAATACGCGGGGGGTTTTGAGAAATATTGTTTTGTGTGGAAGTGGCGAGCGCTTAAATGGGAAAGTGTAATATTTGAACCAGAAAACGCACTCTTTTATCCATAAAAAAAGTTTACATTCAATGGAGCAAATTTTACACATTTCTCTAGAGAAAGTTGTTTTAAAGATATTGTGAAATATTCAGATGAAAAAATGAAAATTGTTTGAGTTACGTTGCGAGCCGATTTGAAAAATCGTTTTTCGAGAAAATCGTGCTTAATGGTTTGGAATGTTTGAGAGGCGTGTTTCCTTATGATAACAAAATTTGTATTATTTTTGTACCACAAATAGCATATGGTACAGGGAAATAGCTAAGGCATAGCCGAGTAGATAAGGGCCGCAACGGCCAAGTCCGCGATCGCTGATGCCAATGTTAGCGAGGTCCCGGTCGTAGCTCTCTCGGCCTCTCTCTTCTCTCTCTTTCCGTTTCGCCACTTCTTTCCGACTCACACACCACCCTACATGCGGTAGTTTTTTGCCAATTCCGTTAAATGTTAGACTGGCGCCAGACTTGGCCTACAATAGATCTTTGTCAAGTATATTCATAGCTATTACAGGGCCTCGTATATGAGTCGTGCATTGTTATTTTCCGCCACTACCTCACCGAGCTGGGAGTGGGTGATTTACGCGCCTGCTGCCTTTCTTAGATGTCGTAGCCGTTTCTCTGCGAAATCTGACAATGGTAGTCCCAAATGCCACCATCCAAAGGTGGTAGGGTAGACATATGAAAGATTTGTCATCGACAAAAGATCGTACGATCTGTAAGTGATCCGGAGGTCAATCGGTATACGACAAAATGGTCGTCAATTGGTTTTAGCCTAGCACACGTTCAATTGGTTCGTGTTTACATTGCATGTATTAACTCTAGAGTTACCACAGTTCTCCAACTAGCTATTAACGATCTAAGGAACCGTAACTGAATTATTAGCTCTAGAGTTACCACAGTTATCCAACTAGCTATTAACGATCTAAGGAACCGTAACTGATATGTTAGCTCTAGAGTTACCACAGTTGTCTAACTAGCTATTAACGATCTAAGGAACCGCAACTGAATTATTAGCTCTAGGGTTACCACAGTTATCCAACTAGCTATTAACGATCTAAGGAACCGCAACTGAATTATTAGCTCTAGAGTTACCACAGTTATCCAACTAGCGATTAACGATCTAAGGGACCGTAACTGATATAATGAGCCTTTTGCGGTCTCACTTTTAATTCGTGTATACATAGTCATGCATGGCTTAATCTTTGAGACAAGCATGCGACTATTGGCAGGATCGACCAGAATTACGTCGTTTATATTTATTTATAAAGAACGAAAAATATATCATTTTTTTTGCATTCTTTGTTTTTCAATATTATTAACACTTTTCATTAGTATGTATTGTTATTTTTTAATTTATTTTTCCATCGCGCATAATTATTGGAATTGGTTTTAATTGTAGTGCAACAAATCGAATTTGAAATAAATAATTTCGAAATTCGTTTTGTTAATCCACAAAATGGCCTTTTTGTGATTGATGTTTTTATTTTATATAATCATAATTATCATAACATATGTACGCGTCACTCGCATATGCAAACTCGATCGCATTACAAAAGAAAAAACCATTTACGTTATTTTAAGCACTCGCTCATTGTATAACTCTTTTGTGCTTCAATATTATACAACACTGTAAATTTAGAGATACTAAAGCAAACTCTGCAACTTATAGGTGCTCTCTGGTGAACTTTGTATTAGCAATGGGTAGTAATTATGACTCGTAATTATTTATAAAGCCCTAGTTGCTATGACTATTGGAGTAAGCGCTTTTATGCTTAGGCAATGTAAGGGATAATTCATATAATTATATATAAATTTTTAATTAATTTAAATTGTTATTCTTAATAATATTAATAATAAACTACTGATTCTACTCTATAAATAATCCTATAGATTAAATTAAATTAATCAACGATAGTGAACTCTTCTACTTCTTATGCGCTATACACTTTGATTCATGCCAACGATATTTTCATTCCATCATGCGTTTCGATGATGTGTTGGCCTTAACAAGTCTGTTACATATATAGTTTCTTCAAATCTGTTCGCAATTTTATCTATAGTGTGCCCAGATGGACAACTATGTCAACTATAATGGGCTGGTAATCCAGGCAAAATACCTACCTGCAGAATTAGGATTTTTATAGTGATTTTTTTTGCTATTTTGCTACTTTCAGCGATTGTAAGAAAGAAGGTGGGAAGGAAGGATTGCTAATCCACAACACTCAAAAAGAATAATCCCATGTACTAGGTGTAAAAGTAAGTCTTGAAGGATTTACGAAAGATGGCATTAAATCGCCTTGAACCATAGGGTAACTATATACACAACGTTGTAGTGTCATCATTTCCCTCTAAAAATCAATATGTCTCACATCGCTGAGGTGTAAACAACATGCTTTCTTTGTGCTCTAACCATGTCCACCTTTACGTTAACAAAACACAAGCTGCGCGTATTGAAGAAAAGTTCAGTCGATGGAGATCGAACAAGGAAGGCGAAGAGCGGCCAATAAAATATGAAGACGGTGTTGGACCAAGATTCATGTCATATCCAAGATAAGCTCGCTGAATCCATAGGAATGACTCAACAAGCAATGCAAGCAAACCGTCTCGACGTGACGAATATGATGCAAAACCAACGAAAATGGCTTCTGCATGAACTCAACGCAGAAAACGTCAAACGTTATTTTTTCACGGGCAAACAATTGCTCCAAAAGCACAATCGGAAAGGTTGTATGCATCGCCTTGTGACAGGGGACAAAGGGTGGACAGATTACGACAAACCAGACGGTAGAAAATCATATGGTAAGCCCGACGATGCATCAGCTTTATCAGCGAAACCAATAGCTCATGAAAAGGAGCTATTGTTGTACATCTGACGTAATCAGCTTGGACTTATCTACTATGAACTACTCCAGCGTAACGAAATCACCGAAAATATATAAAAAATACCGAACTCTATTCTATAGCATCAATACTCTTATTTAATGCAGGCAAAAGACACACACATATATATATATATATATATATGATCTGCAATACTGACTATGAATTTTTATTTGCTTCTTAAATTAACATAAACAAACGTGTTAGAACTTATAAACAAGATTACATTGAAGAAATAAATCAAAATCCTAACGAAGTAATATGGAAACACAAATGCATGCAGCGATCGTTACATTGTTGTTCGGTAGCAACAATAGAACGAATCATTTGAGACGCTAGAGATTGCATTAAAATCTTTATTTTTACAACGATTGTATATAAGAAAAAGAAAGAATATTAATAAATTAATAAATAAATAAATAAACAAAAAATTATTTCATCAACCATGGAACCATAACATTGAATCGTGACAATGGGCTTCCGAACTTCTTCTAAAAGCCTAGTTAAACTTCCTTATTTATTTGCGGATAGTTTAGTTTGTTATTACTTCATTTATTTAATTTGGTTCATATAAATTTTCATTTGTTTTATTTACTTATCAATGAAAAAATAATGAAATGAATTGAACTTTTAAAAACTTCCTTAATTTCATTGAAAAAAAAAACAAAAAAAAAAGCCAAGAAAAAAAAAGTAGAGAAAAATATTTTGCTTATATTTAGAATTTTCCAGTTAAAATTTTCATTATAAATATCTCTAAATGTAATACAAATATATATATATTTTTAATTGCAATTTACTATCTCTGGGAAAAAATCAAATAAATCACATCAGTAAAAATTGACTTTATTTTATATCCAACAAAATATCCTAAGGCCCTCACATATTACCATTTACATGCATTACATGCATTTAATATCCATGACATAATTTGTGAAATAAACATCTGTTCATTTCAATGTATATATATATATACAAATATATATTGCATAGAGTAATTTTTTTTTTTTTTTTAATAAAATTCGTCTAATATACAGTATTGTAAATAACACTCACTACAAATAGCAATCAATTGATTTATATTTAAATATTATTTAATAACTTAAATTTAATTAAACCATCGCGTGTGCGATGAGCAATTGTTTGCTTTCATAAACTTTCCTATGTGCATTATGTTTGATTTTCAAAATTTCGTATAAAAATTTTTTATATTGAAAATGTATAAAATTTAAATAAATATATATATACATACATGTATGTACATAGAAATGTGGCACACACTGATTAAATGTGTACGAATAAATTAAATGAATAATCTAATATTTTATATCACATAAATACATGTATAGCCATGAATATATATTTGTACAGGAAACATGAGTAAATATCATATCGTACCTATTTTTCTTTTTTTTTTTTAAACTTATACGCATTAATGCATGTGTGTAATAGAAAATTAGCACCAGATTCCTGGTTGTTGTTCATTTTAATTTAAGTTGAAAAATCATTTCGATTGATCGTTAAAATAGCTCGCTTAGTAACTATAATATTATTTAATATTCATTCGTTCATTTTCAAAGTGCGGCAAGTCCATTTATGCAATAAAAAAAAAAAAACAAACACTGGACAGATAGTAATTATTATAAATAGAACTTAATGTGATTCCTTTATTTCTAAACAATTTATTGGCAAAAAAACAGTTCAGATTTCCTTATATCTGTGGCAATGGAAGTTTTCACTAGTAACGGTATTTGTAAGCATGTTTATATTGAAACTAATGCAAGTCCTTTAATGAAACATGTGTTTTGCAATCTTGACAAATTTTAATTTCATTAAAGTGCTTATGATATTGTCAGCTAACTGCTTTCAGTATTTTTGGATAGTTAATTAAGGTTTTATTAAAAGCAAAGCAGTGTGTCTACGACGAACGGTTAAAGATTGACTTGTGAACGCTTTACAATTCTTAAAATTCCTCATTATATAGCTTATTATATAAGGTACGCGATTACAAATTAGATTATATCGAAAAACGTGATTATTAGTTCAAGTAAATTGTTGGTTAAACTAGGTTATTATTCAATCTAGGTTAAAGCTTAGATTACGGTGCAGGTTGTTATGGCGATTAACTTAAAATACACTAATAAATATATATATAAAGCATGCATATATCAAATAAGTAAAATAGCATTGATTTGTAATTACTGCAATATTGTTATTGATATTGAAATTAAGGATAATTGCTACAAATAAACGGATTAGAACAATGATACTGCAGTCCGTCTTAGATTGAAATTATATGAAAAGTTGAGAAACTAGTTCAGCTATTTACATATATCGCACGTTAATATAATATAGAAAATGTATATAGAAAATATTATAGGTATTCAAAAACAATACACATATGGGATGTTCCTAAGGATTTCTGTCAAAATTAACATTATTTTCTTTTGCTACCCAACACTAAAGGATGCATTTGCAGAAACCCCACCAAATATATATATTCTTGATCAGTATCAAATTCTAAATCGGTTTAAGCATGTCTGTCTGTCCTTCCATACTATAGTGTATTAAAATTTAATTTATTTTTCAATGCTTTCATAAACCCCATAAATTCTATAAATTTTGAGCCAACTTCAAATTTGGATTGCATCCGTCTTTTCGTGTGTCTGTCTACGCAACTGTGCAGTATTCGTGGTAAACATACTCCCGTTAGCGAAAGTGAAGACATTGCTTAGAAATTTGCGAACGCATTTGGAAGTGACTTAACTTTTCCAAGAATACGCCTACAACGCCCACGCGCGTATACGACAAAGTCTTTTAATTTTAAAATAGAAGAAATCAGCTGCGCCCACAAGTAAGAATACTACAGTCGGGCAAGGTCGAATGTTAGACACCCTACACCATTTCGTTCAATTTAAAACGTTTCAAAATTTTTGTACATGAATGAATTTTATTCATTAAAGTCTTCTTATTAGGGGATGGCCAAAACGTCAGCTAACGTGGTCCAAATTAAGTAAACTTACTTGTCAAAGATTATATTATTTTCCATCTGTTTCCGGCATAACAAACCAAAAATAGCACCCATTTGCACCCATAGAAGGATTTGCTTCCATGAGAGCTCCTACATATGATGCGGTATAAAACTGAGATATATGTGATTGAGGCATTTTCAATAGCGTTCGCCATTGGGCCCAAGCAAGTTGGTGTAACAAATTTCAGTAAAATACCTCAAAATTTACGACCTTTAGGTTGAACATAAGTGAAAAGATGCCTTACATCGATTCAAAAAGTGATTATAAATCGATCGGTATAATGAAAGATGAGTCCATCACAACTCCTACTGGGCTTTGCATAGACAAACTTAATAAACTTAATAAACCCGATTCAAAAAGTGATTATAAATCGATCGGTATAATGAAAGATGAGTCCATCTCAACTCCTACTGGGCTTTGCATAGACAAACTTAATAAACCCTTGTATCACAAGTGGCGTAGGGTATAATGAAAGCAACTTTTTGGTAGGAATAGGAGTGAGTATGAGTCAATTAAATTTACCAACGGATGAAATCTGATTCTTCTTGAGAATACAAATGTGATGACAACTTTTAAGATAAGTAAAGTGGATCGATTGCGCTATTCATGCCGATCAACAATATATATGCACTTCGTGAGATCGCATTTCTATACATTGCAAATATATGGCAAATCTAAGATATCCGCGGTAAAGTATGTAAAAAATCTAAAAAAAAAAAAAAAAAAAAAAACATTTGAAAAACAAAAGAAAAATTTCAAAACTCATTCAATTCATTTATACTGTTTCAATGAAATCAGTCAACGTGCAAAAAAGTAAATATATAGTAGATTAATTTTTTTTTTTTTTTTTGACTGTTGTTCATTTAGTTAAACAAAAGTATTTTCATCTTATATATTGAGTTCATTGAGTTTAAGTGCTAGTAGTTGAAAATGTTTGTAATTTATACCATGGTATTTACGTATGTATATATACATGCATATATATACATGCATACACATATATATATATACACATATATATATATACATATACATATGTGTGTGTGTGTGTGTGTGTGCGTGATATGTGTGTGGCATGATATCTAAAATCATGAAGACAAATGCAAACAGCGTTACATTCACCATATAGGTACTTAGATAATCGCTTTATAGGTTTATCTTTTATGTATACTTATACAAGTATATGATGAGCACTTTACGTAAGTATTTCTGAGAATTTCGCTTTCAAATATTAATATAAGAAAATCAATAGTTTCTTCTTCACAACTTTCAGGTTTGTTATTATATTAAACTTATGTGAAGAATTAATTAAAATGAAATTTATATATATATATATATATATATATATATATATATATATATAAAGTTAACATACGTAAGGCAAGACATGTTTCAAGTCTATTACGTAGTAGCGAAAAAGTTCTGAACTTATAGTTTTTCTCTCTATTTCCCATCCAAAAACGACTGTGTTTTTTCAAAACGTGCATACCTACGATAGCTATTATAATTTTTAATTGACATTTTCAATATCGATCGATATGTAATTATTGTTTGAAACTTTAAATCATGAAACAATTGCTATTATTGCTCAAGAGCGAATCCGGAGACTCGAGAACGTATTTACGATGCCTTCCATTACTATCCAGGGAAATTAGTTGGACAGTGCTATTGACTTAATGAAAAAACATTGCGTCCGAAATTATGCTTTACATTTTTTCTTTTTTTTCTTTTATGACGGTGTCATTCGAACTTAATATTAATTACTTATTAATAAAATATTTGCAAAATCCTAAACATCAAGTATTTAAAGTCAAAGTTAAATAAAAATCCAATAGATTGCACAAAAGTATGGCAAGACTTTCTTTCACTACACGCAAGCGTTCATGAAAATGGATTATACTTAAAAGTATTTCAGTAATGTTGCATAATAATCACCTGCATATAATATTTATTCGTTCTTAAAGTAGTTACTGAATATTTCGGTAACCAAATTTTCGAAAAAATTACATTTTTATTCTTTGTTGTGTTTTTTTTTTTCATCATTTCAAAGTTCAAGTATTATTAACGGAAAGACTTGATTAAATAATAAAAAAACGATGAAATCATTTCAAAGAAACTTTATTCGCAACCTGCCATAGTGTTACACCAGCAGACTTTATGTTAAAAAATTTTGTTATGTACGCTTTAACAGCGAACATCCGCCAAGTTGGGGCCAAACAATGGCCTGGCACGTGCAGATAAGTCTTCAAAAAGGTTCAGTCCTATAAGAAACACTTGGAGGACATTTGATTGACGTTGCACTCAACAACTCAATATAATAAAAAAGCAATTTGATCCAAATCTCAATCGGAGCCACTAAATAAATAATCCTATATATATATATATATATATATATATATTTATTTTATATATATATTTTTTTTTTATTTAGGATAGGATATGCTATGCAGCAATAAATACATATATTTTACCTGTGATTCGACATGTTTGCTATAATTCCGAGCACGTTTAAGTGACTAAAACGTATATTCTCGATATTTGAAAAATATTTTACACGTTGAGGAAACAATATTTAATCGAAACCGGAAACTACTTTTAGCATAATATTATCGCAAAAGCATGTTTAGCATCTCTTACCCGCACATCGCTGAAGTTAGCGAACAAGCAGCAAATTGTCATCAAATCATTAAAATGATAATTTTAACAAATTTGTGGACATTTGCCATCTGGTAACGAGTCCCGGGAGTTTTCAATTTATGCCATCTTTTCTGCTATTAAAATTTATTAATTATAGATTAACATTTAGGTTAAATACAAAAACAACTACAATATTCGCTCTTGTCTACTATTTACTTTGTTTGTATAATAAATAATTTTTTTTGAAGCATTCAAACGTTCGATATATATTATCATTATAGCTGAAGGCAATTTGAACTCAAATATTTTGGATGAGTGATTTTAATGATATTATATTGAAATTATACGTGAAATCTTTTCATAACCTTACTGGTGCGCATTCAATTAATATAATGAACTTGTTAATGAAAACTCGGTAATTAATATAATGAATTTATACTCTAAGTATTTTTACAACTTTTACCCTTTATCCTCATACCTCATCATCATATCATAAAAATTGACGAATCGCATGAGCAATGTGAACAATGTTTGTCTGTCTTCACCACATATGCGTGATGAAAGGCATAGTGTTACAACAGCAATATCTTCCTTCATTTTGGGATTGAGCATAGCAAGGGCTCGTTGCCTGTTTTGGTGCAAGTTTAAAGGATACCCCTCTGCCTTATTTTACTCGAATGTATAGATGTTTTGAATTTCTTTTGGATTTTTTTCTTTCTCTTAAGTAGAATTTTTGATTTCTTTTATGACATTCATTAACAATACTTTAGCGATGTCTATCCATGATTACTTTAGTTTTAAAGTGTAGGATACATCGTTTAACCAAGGCGTGGGCAAACTCCGATCCATTACATTTACAATTTTAAATAATTCAATTTACTCGCAATCACTTCTCTACCGGCTCAGTAGCACAACTATCAAATGTGCAATGTGCTTAAAAGTGTGTGTGTGTGTGTGTGTGCGTTTTTTTTTTTTCATTATTCATTAGGCCATAAAATAAACGATTTAGTAGCTTGAACTAGCTACAAGCGAATTATGTCCTAAATATGTTGTAATAACATGTCAGTAACATTCCAAAATTTAAGCCATCACATTGAACTTTTCATTTTGTTACATGATAGCAATAAAAGTGTTTATTATAAATTTTAATTCCTATCGTTTTGTTAAACCATTCAAACTGTTCGGGGCCGCTGACGTGATATGAAAATTGAAATGGTCCCGTTGAGGTAAAAACTTGACCACCCCTGGCGTAAACAATCGTTAAGTGTTTTATGAATTTGCAAGAAATTTCGTTTGTTGATTAAATTTCGCGTTTCGCGAGAAAAAATACATTTACAACCAGCGTTGGCTGGAAAGATGGCGGCTCATGGCGACTCCTATCTTTCAAAAAAAAAAACAAATGTTTGGTTACTTTGTTAACTTGGAACTTTTGTACGGATACCGCGATAATGCTGAGCCCTCTGTTCGCCCGTATTCGGCAGTTGTGCACGACAACATAAAAGAAGTGCACAAAATCCTTTGCGAAGACCGAAAAGTGAAATTGTCTGAGATAACTGACATCTTAAAGATATCAGCAGGCAGTATAATTACCATTTTGCATAAATGCTTGTTCATGAGCAAATTCTATTCGAAATGGATGCGGCATTTGTTCACTTTTAACCATAACCTGTTCACGAGCCAAAACGCTGTTTTGATAAGGGAAACTGCTCTGCATGATATGTGACGAGATATGATTTTATCCCTAGACTCCAGACTCAAGTCGGCGATCACTAATGTAGGCAGTAACCGGTTAGAGACCTCCAAAGCGACCAGAAGAATTTCGATCACTCAATCAACTCAACTTATAATGTTATAGTCGAAGTCTAATGAAATTTTGACAGGTATCTTGGCTTGAAGGTCGATACTATGCGCAAGCCATACAGATCGGTCTGCTATATTGAAGACTTATTGAATGGCATGGTATAGCTTTTCTTTATTAAGGCAAAGCTTGAAAATTCGCTAGACCGGCTGATGAATTTGTTCACATTGTAAACAAATTTCACAAACAATTTTCAAATTGTAAACAATTAGGTCTAAGATACTGCCAAAGTTGTATAAAAACATTGCTTTGGTATATATTTCATATACCATTGATATGCGTATATATTAAGCAAGTCAATCTCCACTCTATATATTGGAATCGAAAATCATAAACTAGCTAGTACTGGATGCTAAAAGATCCGGCTCATACCGAATTTAGCTTCTTTTTATACCCACCACTTAAGGGTAGGGGTACACTCATTTTGTTTTTTGCCGTAATGTATGCAACACGCAAAAGGAAGCTTAAAATTCTGACTTGATTTAGCCATGTCTGTCCCTCTTTATGTTTGTGTGGTGCACTCCACTGGTCGCTAAAATGGGGATATGGGTTTCGAGTTTGGTAGAAACATTGGAAGTTTTTGCAACGCAGGTTGGCATTGAAAATGGCCCAAAATGGTCCGAACAGCATAGTGGTGGGTATGCGAGATTCGGCCCTCGCCGAATACAATTTTCTTATTTTGTTTATCTTTTTTAAATTTTTCTTACTTTATTTATTAATCCATCTTGGATTGCTGGGTAAAAGAATGGAATCAATGCATTGATTAATTCTGTTATGAAAAATTGAGTTTTTCATAACTAACGTTACACTTGTCCTTAACCACATTTGCGCGTTCATTCATATTTCACGCATATAGAAATCTATTCGCTTTGAAGCCATGGGGATGTTCCATACATTTCCTATAAAACTGCATGCAACCTTATGCAAGCATACATGCATGCATGCATACACTCTTGTGTGAATATGTGTTGATGATATGCAACTGTATATATATATATATATGTGATATTTTATGGCTAACTAAATTACTTTTTCACAATTCATACACAAGCGCGAGGTACAAACGAAAACAAGAAGAAATGAGGCACAGCTCCGTTGTTTACAAACCGAGCGTGGAGGTCAGGTACCACATGCTATATAAACAATATTACAAAACGAAAATGAATGAAGAAATTATGTACCCTTTAGAGTAATTTCGGCGCTCCCACGATGAAAATTATTTGAAAGTTAAGCGAAACTTGTTGTGTTCAGCACAGTAACGCAGCACAGCTATATTGTGCAATACGGATTGTAGGCGTGGTTTCAAAGGGAGTTTGTCCATTTGCGATACAAAAATGAATGGTATTATCTAACTGTATATGTCTAGCGATCTTAAGAGCTCTAAATAACTTTTTACATTTAGAACTTTAAAGTGTGGCTTTGTAGGAAGAATGCTTTTGATTATCATGTGCACTCGGCGGAGGCGTATATTCGTTTTGGCAAAACGTTTGCAATGCCCAGACGAGAGCATCAGAGATCCCCTAAAGTATATATATTCTTGATCAGCATCAAATTCTAAATCGATTTAAGTACATCTGTAAGTGCGTCTGTCAACTTCAAACTTACACGCAGAGTGGTATGGAAAATGGGTCAAATCGGTTGATGCACACAACCACGGCATCTCGTAAACTGAGAACACCTCTGTTTTTCGAAAGCAACAAAAAATTGTTTCTTTACTCATTGCTCATAAACTACAGCAGTTAAATCTACTAAAATTTGAACTTGTAAAGAAAGGGGAAAAATTGAACAGCTCTACCCAATGCTATCAGGTATCAAAGTTCAATTATTTTCCAATACATTTATATGGCTTCAAAACCTCCATAAAGTATAAATTCTTGGCCACTTTCAAATTTGAAATGCACCTAAACATGTCCGTGTGTCCATCTGTCCAGCTGCGCTACGGTGTAGTAGTCGTGGTAAACATTCTCCCGTAAATGAAGGCATCGCTTACACGTTTGCAAAAGAATTTGGAAGTCACTTAAGCTTTTCCAAAGACACGCCTGTGACAAAAACTTTTACTATGAAAATAAAAACATCAGCCGCGTTCACTGCATATTATAGAGCATGAAAATTTAGTTTTTTTTACATTTTTTTTGTCTTTTTTAGGATAACGGTAATGGGTATGAAAGATTCGGTTATGACCGAATATAATTTTCTTTCTTTTTTTCCCCCCCCCTTTTCTTTTTCTTTAAGTATTAAACGATACCTTTGTTAACATAAATCCGCATAAAATTTCAAGATGTTACAAATAGATTGGAATATTTAGTATACCATCAGATATTGACTTGGTTGGCATCGACAAGCTCACCTTTTTCACCACGGCCAAATATGTATACGCGGCAACGGCACATTTATGGACATTAAGAAGAGCAAAATTCAATGAATTGGTCAAAAAGACAGGAAAAATGAGATAAAAAAGAAAAAAAAACATTCGATCAACAAAATGACTGTGAAGCCACAAAAAACACCATCGTAACCAATCAGGCGTGTGAGGAAACGAAAGTCGAAAACAAACGGATGCGGATGAGTGTTGATGATGATGATGCTTGAATGCCAAATACAAAAACAACGCCACGTTATGCTGCCGATTGAAATGAAAACGGCACGTGGAGCACATGGCAATATCAACAATGTTATCATATATATAAAAAACAAGAAAAAATATTTATACACACACTACGCTGCGATGTTAGCAAACACAGGCCGCATATATCTACTCAAGGTATTTTCACATATTATATGAGGGAAGCGAAGCATATTTTGGTGGGCTTTATAGTTACCGCGATATTTGTGCGCAATTCTTTTAAAAAACTATCAAAGTTAATAACAAAAATAATAATGTGCTAGCAATGATTGCACAAGAAGGCAGTAAAGCCTAAGGTCTCGCCTGATCTAAGGATCTAAGGACGATCTAAGCTTATTGTTATTACTAAGTACGGTGTTCAGTACAAGCGATTTGAATTTTCTGCAAGAGGTAAAAAAATTGAAATAAAAAAAAAAAAAAAGAAGAAGAAGAAGACAACAAGTACATATAATCAAATCAAGTTGATTAAGCAAGCGTTAAATTGAATATCGATTTTTTTTTTTCTGACGAAATGTTCGAAAACAAAAAAGCTTTAATTTCCTGAAACTTATACGAAAATTGCACGAAAATCACAGTCAAGTCGAAACTTCATCACCCTCACACTGCACGAGTTAGATCAAAATTTTCTGTTATGCGAATCAAACAGAAGAGATTGACAGACTCATTAAACACCCTCTCGCATAGTGCGGTTTGCGATTAAATTGTCATCTCATGCCATCTTGATTATTTTCTGTGCTATTCTTTTTTCTTCTTCTTCTTTTTTGTTTTTTCTTACTTGACGTAAAATAACAAATTTAAAATCTGTATTGAACATGCAAAGCATTGGAATCTTATTATTTTATTTTGTTTCTGTTTCATTTTTTTTTTTTTTTTTGCTTCATTTTCCTGCTCTTTGCCACACATTTTACATGTTAAACATGTTTTAACATGATTGTTATTATATGCTCTTGACATGTTTGCCAGGTATATAACAAGCTCATCGACGTCAACGCCACATGCTTAATCGTGTGAGGATTTCCACAAAATAAAATAACAATTTTATTACTTTAAAAATAAAATGAAAAGAGAAAAGGATTTCGAATCGAGAGTTCATACACACAAGAGCCAATAAAAGACGAAATTAGAGAATTCTTCAAACGCAAACGAAAATTGAGCTTTTGCACTCGCCCATCTAAAAAGCTAGCTTGAAAGCGTTCACGTGCATGTAAAATGAAAAATCTATCAATAGTTTCATCATAGGATCGCATTCGCCCTTTAATGCCTATAAAATACTTTTAAAAGCAAATGATTCAAATACCGTATGCACATAGTGAATGAAGGGTTAAACAAATATAAACAGAAGTGAAAATATATACATATATATATATATATATACAAAAAAACAACAAGAAACATAACTTTTTCTCTATCTATCCTTTGACCTAATAAATATTATTTAGACTAACCAATGCCGTAGTTTCTTCACGAGCCTCTTATCAATTAAATATATTCTGTGTACAAACTGTAACTTTTGTAACTTTAAAGCTTCATTCAAGGAAATTAATTTTATATTGTCGAGTATTGTCGACTTTTTCATATCTTTCAAGCAATATTCGAATTCCGTCTCCTTAAACAAAGCCATATTCGGGTATCCTTATAAGAATCGAAACACCATTCGAGCCAACAATGAGTAATGGATTGAAATCAATGTTAAACGGAAGAAGTAATAGCTGTAGAGAGGGTGGAATATTCCAAGTTAGAACTGAAAACATCTCTTGTACGATTTTTGCTATATGAACATGAATTCCTTCATTCGACTTGTAAAACTTATGTTATCACGACTAAGTCCATTTTTTGAATCAATTATTGATTGGGACAAGCTTTGAAACACCATCCCCGGCTGATTCTTTAAAAAGGGAGCAATCAAGGATATTCAGTCTTATCGTCAACGGTATAAATTCGCCTGCTCTCTGTCAGGGTTGTGTAGGCTTCGGTCATTGTAGTGCATTCGCTATTCATCATTCAGAAGATTGCACTTTGAATTAATCAAGAAAAACAAACTTCCAGCTTTTTTTTTTTTTTTTTGCCACAAAATTACACCTATTCATAGCTCCGAGAAACTATGCTGTGTACGCTGATAGTGTGATAATTTATGTGACGTTTTACTAGCCCTATGATATCTCTTTGTAATGAAATGAGCGAGATCTTCTTCTCTCCCTTTTTTTTTTATTTACACTCTCGATTTGCTCATATGTTCATACCAAACTAATACTCTTACACTTTTTGAATTAATACTATTCTAATGTGTATGTGCGTGTGTAAGCAAAATTAATTATTATTATTTATAATAAAGAAATTGTAATAAATAAAACACTTGATGGACAAATAGTTAATAAAACTTTATTAAAATAACAAATTTCTACAGTTGAAGATGTTGTTACTTGAATTTTAATAAAAGTCTAATAGAAAATTTCTTAAGTCACTTAAAAACAGAAAAGGACTTGAAAAAAATTAAAATGATAATCAATTGAAAAAAAGTGTGGAAATTGAAATAACACTTCAACTGCAGTGTATGCGAGATATATGTAAAAGAGCTAGCAAGAAAGATAGAAAGAGAGAAAGGGAGATTATTGTTGTTGCGCTCATATATATAATATATGCAGACAAAAGGTAAACAATTAATTAGGCATGTATATATGTATGTATATATATACATGCATATATATATATATATACATATATATATATATTTGTACATATGTATCTATATTTCGCCTAAATATACACATTTCTCGCTTTGTAAAATTTTGGAGTGAAAACTAACTATAAGTTCGCGATTTTTAACCTTCAATAACCGTTATATTTTTATGTGTATTAAATTCGAAATTTATGCAAATTTTTTTGTTCCTCTTTTCTTTTCAATATATCTGTTGCTTGTTTTGTTTTTATCTAGTATTGACTATCTATTCTTTTATTTGAATCTTGTCAACCGAATCTTACCAGGTAAAGCTTCTGTATATAAATAAATACATTTTATTATGTGTATCTAATACTTTAACAATATATTCTGCCATAAAGCAATAGCTTACTTATGACAGTGCATTAGGATATAAGCAACGCATAAGTATAGGTTATCTTACATTATAGAAAAAGATGCTTGCATGCACTGCCATAAAAGATTAAGTTTCCATATATATATATATANTGCACTGCCATAAAAGATTAAGTTTCCATATATATATATATATATATATATATATATATATATATATATATATATATAATATATATATATATATAATATATGTTTGCACTTTGGAACATTGGAAAACCAAGCGAAAAGACGAAAAGTATTACGAAATATACAGTCGGTGCAATCATTACCTAGTCCTGATTAAATCGATTTCGAATAGCGTTGCGGAAAAAAAGTTTTTCCTAAGATCTAGTAAATAAAAAAAAAAAATTACATAACAATTAATCGCAAATAAAAAGAAAGCTTTCTATAGCCTCTCACCAAAATTCTAAAAGTTGTCGAGAATAATTAAATAAATGTTTAAGCAGATGACGAGCCTCACGACACCGGATTTTGAACAGCCAAAATGCCAAAACGTGAATGAAGGCTCGCATTCGGATCCGTAGATTTATTGTTCATTGTTAGGCACGCAATTTTTACCATAATTCCATATGCGGAATTATTTAAATTTACGTATCGTACGTATTAAATAGTTTAAGTAATTATACGTACCTTAGCATTTAGTACTTACTACACCAATTGCGAATGTGAGGATGTGCTAATCTTCTAATTTATCGTTATCCGTATACCAAAACAAACGGTTTCAATTCATCTCTTCATAGAATAGTACACAATGCACAAAAAAAAAAAAAAATGCAACGGAAAGATGTCTCTTTATATTTTCACTGCTTGAAAATGATTGCAAATCAAGAGCTTTACATGTATATGTGTGTGCGTGTAGCTCAATATAAGGTCGTGTAGTCGGAAGAAATTACCATGGCAAACTTACGTACCATGACAATGCGGTTAATATTGTAAATATGCAAATATATGTATATATATATATATATATATATATATATATACATATATATATGGAAACAAACTTATACTCATGACAGTGTTACTGTAATGCCAATGGCATGACATGCAAGGCAAGGCACAAACACATTGCGAATATCTTATATGCTATATGAACTCATATATACATATTATGTATGAATAAACATTCATACTTCTTCTTGCGTATGCATGCCTTCGTATATGTCGTCTGCCTGTATAGTGAGTATAGTGTTTGTATGCATACACCAAACTGATAGTTTATCTAGCTAAAAATGTAAGAAAAAAACAAAAAAAAAAACAAAAAAAAAAAAAAATAGAAACTCTCCAGAATAACGCAGCGACATCGGGAAATAACACAATCTTTACATGTAACATCAAACTCGGTAACAAACTCTCTTTGTCGCCGCTACTAGATAGTTTCTATCAAACAGTGGAAACAAGTAGTAAAATAGAACTGAAACAGAAAAATACAAAAAAAAAAAAATATATAAAAAAAATAAAAAAAATAAAAATATAAGAGAATTTCACGATAATAGTAAGAGTGCATAGAGTTGGTGTCGCGCGTATACACTGCCTGCATGTCATGTATAATATTGACAAGTTTATGTTGAAGCAACCAAAAAAAACGCACAAAAGAGACCAAACACACACAAACATATACGTATACACATATCAAATACATATTATAGTCTATTTTTCCCTTGTCTACTTCTGCTGTCAGTATATTTTGTAATTTTTAGGATTTTGTTTTTTCTACACTTTTTATACCCATCACCGAACGATGAGCGGTATTTTCATTTTATTAAATTGTTTGCAACGCCTAGAGGAAAGGTTCACAGACCCCATGATGTATATACGTCTGTTTGTCTATTGTAAATATCCTCCTGGCCGCCAAAACGCAGCTGTGTACTGCAAATTTAGCAGAAACATTGAAAGTTCTTGTATGCAGATTGGTATTGAAAATGGACTAAATTTGTCGAAAGACACGCCCACAGTACCATGTAAACTAAGAACACCTATGTTTTTCAAAATTAATAAAATATTGATTTTTTGCTGATTACTGATAAACTATAGCGAACAAGTCTACCAAAATTTGTCTGATCTGAAGATGGTGTAGTGCCTGTAGAAAAATGGAACAAATTTACCACGCCTACCCAACATTATAGTATATAAACGTTTAAGTGTTTTCCCAATGCCCTTATAAGGCACAAAAAACAAACTTTAAAAACTACATAAATTGTATAAGTTCTTGGCCAGTTTCAAATGCGTAACGCATCTAAGCATGTCCGTCTATTCATCTATTCATCTGTCCGTCTGCTAGTCCGTTCATATGTCCGTCCACCGAATTGTGTAGTATGTAGCGTACACATTCTCCCGTTCGCAAAAAAAAAGATTCGTAACGCATCTAAGCATGTCTGTCTATTCATCTATCCATCTGTCCGTCGGTTAGTCCGTTCATATGTCACCGTGCACATTCTCCCGTTCGCAAAAAAAAAAAACGATTCGTAACGCACCTAAGCATGTCCGTCTATTCATCTATCCATCTGTCCGTCTGTTAGCCCGTTCGTTTGTCCGACCAGCAAACTGTGTAGTATCTACCGTACATTTGCAAAAGAGACGCAACCGATTCAAACGCCCACGCGTCTATACAACTAAAGTTGAGAACACGTTTGCTTTTCGTGTCTTTTGCTCGTTGCTCATAAATTGCAACAGATACAGTGTTTTAAAAAAATATTAAAAATCCGCCACGCCCACCCAATATTGTGAAATAAAGAGATTTAAAATGTTTCTTTTTTCCTACTCTTTATAGAATAACGGTGATGGGTATAAAAGATTCGGTCACGACCGATTACAATTTTCTTACTTATTTTTCTTTCTTCTTCTTCTTCTTCTTTTTTTTTGGTCTTTGTCACTTATAAAATATATATAATTTTTTCTTCATCAAATAAAACGAATAATTTATACTTGCAACGCCCTAAAGCTAATAAATAAAAAAATTAAGACAATTAGTTTTATTTTTTTTTTTTCTTAACGGAATATTTCATTTTTGACTAAATATCATTTTCGCAAATCCTTCCTAACAAGTCAGTAAATTTGTTTCCAAGTGGGTATTGCTTTCATTTCGACCATAAAAAACTCCATGTGCAGAGAGGTCATAATAAATCGCTTAGCAATCTCATAGCATTCTAAACTTTAATGGAATAATTTGATGAAATAATTGAAACCAATTTCACTGACTGTCTTTTGAGAAATGTTGGCTCAACGAAATTACTTTTCCACCAACTTATTCTATACTTTAGAGATTATTCTTCCTACTTATGTTTGCACAGTAAAACTTTATGGTCATGAAAATTCGGTTTCGGTGAAATCCATTACTTTTTGCGCTTGCGATTGTCGTAGTAGATCCACTTTCCATAGCCGATGACAATACGCCACAGAAAACTCTTCCATTTTTGAAGCAATTTTCCCTGCTTTTGGATGGCTCTCTTCGACGAACCCATGACTTTTTGCTTTTGGGATTGTTCTTCTTTTTTGCATGCAACCAATGAAACCGCGGTATTGAAATGATTCGAACTGGAGCAATTTTCTCTCTATTTGGATCTTTCTCATCGCCTTTAAACATCTAGTTTATACATCAATTTCTAAGCTGTTTGAGAGTCTGAGTTGGGCTTCCGTCCAACAAATCTTACAATTCATTGTCTTTGAAATTTTTTGGTCCTCCGGGCCGCTCTTTGTCATTGACATCAAAGCCATCGCTTTGAAACCACCATTGAAACCAAAATCGACAACTAGGATACGATGGAGAAGCATCACAATAAGCTTCTAAGACTGTTTGAATGTTAACATCCGGATTAACTACCACTGGGTTCTAGGAGAGTTTCAGTTCTTTTAGGCGTAGATAAAATTAGTTTATAACAGATCCCTGCTGGGATACTGTATTATACTTTTTGAATATTTTCCAAAAATTATTTTATTTTTTTTTTTTGCTACACGCAACTTGACCCCAAACCTCTTTAAAAATTATCAATAAGATTGCGGTCGTAAGACTCACTTGGCCCTTTAATGACAACAAGTTATGCTCCCGGAATCACGCTTTCACCAAATTGGATCATCATAACCAAACAAATTTATTTTGGTTTTGTCGTTCCAAAAGTGTGGTCCTTCACTTTTCTTTCCACCTTCTGGGCTATAGCAAAGCCCATCCTCTTCTCCAAATTATCTTGTAAAAGATAAAGCAGTTTTCTCAGCCGTTCTTCCGGCTTTTTTATAACCGTCGACGAACGATTCGACGATGATACAAACGATGATAAAATTGTTGGAGACAAGGGGACGGAGAAGGGGGGACACCTATTTCGTTGTCCACATAAAAGAACTACTAAAGGAACAGTCTTCAACTTCTTATTACAAGAACTTACTAAAGGAACATGGGTTACCGCATAGCTCAAAGGATAACCCTCAAGACGGTCAAGTCGGAGCTCGTGGACTTGAATCTTAATGCGGTAGACAATGCCCTACCAGTTGCTATCACATTCTTGAACTTCTGTTTGCCTTTAATGCTTTACACAGACTTATGTTCGCCTCTAATGCTTTAATGACTATAACCCTTTAACTCTTCCTTTGCTGATTATTTCTCTGAAAGATATTCTTTGATATATAATGTCGAAGTTTCAACACTTAGACTCAAGCTCACTTTGCTAATACTTTAAGCCTAACAATATTCTCAGCAAAAATTGGTCAACTTTAAAACTGAGAACTGTTCACTTTGCTGTGCTTTGATGATCTTCTCTATAATGGCGCCCTTCCAACCCATTAGCCTTAAGGGGCTTAGTTAGTGCTTAATATGACTGAATGCGTAATTGTAGCCAGAGATGAGTGAATAAATAAATAAAAACTAGTTGACTTTTGATTCCCCGAATTAATTTTCAACAATGTTGGCACATGTGAGAAACGTTGTGTAGGCTTTTTGGAAGCTAACTTTTAGAATTTCTATGACAAAGAACTGAAAAATACGCTTTGCATCTATGTGCATACACAAACAAATGTATATGCATCTATACTTTAGCTTTGGTTGCTGTGGGTGGGCGTGTGCTTATACATTCTGTTGCGCAATTTATTTTCATTATTTAATTCTCAAACATTAAAGGTATTAACTGTATATATATATATATATATTTATATATATACATTTATATATATATATTTATATATATATTTATATATATATATTTATATATATAT